>CM070836.1:10487653-10495153 GCA_036326025.1 Chrosomus eos | reverse complement strand
CGACTGTTTAAATGTTAATCTTTCAACAATGAATTGGAGTAGAAACAAGTCTATCAATTTAAAAATGGTCTTATATGTGCAATTTAAATATTTGTGTGTGTGGTGAAGCTTATTACACAAGTGTTACTGGATCCCTCTTCATTGTTGCTTTTGTTGATACTGAATCAAATCAAAATCAGAATCAAAGAGAAATCAAAAGCTTGTGAATTGGAATAGAAAAGAATCATGAAATCTGTGTCAATACCCAACCCTACCTAATACTCTGATAAAATGTTGAGTGACATACCTGGCCTGAAACTCTTTGGTGCACAGTGAGTGTGTGGATGTGTTCAACGGAGTCACAGAGACAGTGTGTGTAATCATACGTGGGGTATATGCACCTGTACACAAGGACAGAACGGCATAAAATTAAGAAACAAAACCACACCATGTGAGCGAAACAAAGTGTCTTACCATGTGTCTCCTGTCCTATGATGTGGCGTGTATTTGATCCGGTATGCCACAGGGTCCATTTTCCCATCTTCCATAACCATCTTCATTCTGAGAGTGGCTTCCCCTTCTGCAAACATGCCCTTCCTCATCCTGTCAAACAAAACCAAAGACTCGCCCACGGGTCGCTCTCTCCATGGGGAGGGAGGGACGTTGTGACCCTTGAGCTCCTCTCCATGCTGGTGGCACACATACGCATGACCCCTTACACACAAAAAAAACAAAAAGGATTCAGTAGTCAATAATATAGACCGCATTCAGACAGAGAGACAGACACCTCCAAAAGTATTGGAACAGTGAGGGCAATTCCTTTATTTTTTCTGTAGACTGAAAACATTTGGGTTTGACATCAAAAAATTAATGAGGCAAGAGATCAACATTTCAGCTTTTATTTCCAGGTATTTACATATGGATCTGAGACACAACTTAGAAGATAGCATATTCTGTTTAAACCTACCCATTGCAGCTTCCTTAAAATAAACCTGGGAATATTTTAAAATGTGACGATACCAGCAATTCCCCCTAGCATTTTTAGTGGATTCTTAAACACTGATTGGGCATTGTGTTCATGTGCTCAACATATATCTGTGATTGGCTACAATAAATCAACACTTCCAAAACATACACACGTCTATCAGTGGGTCGCTAATATATCCACAATAGAAATATTTGCTGATAGATGCCTGCTTTCAAATGTTCCCGTGTGTATCTGTGCAAGTGCTCGGTGAAGAGCATCAAAGATGTCTATTAACAACGTTTGTCCAATAAATGGTATTAAAGGTGAAGTGTGTCCACTTAAAACGTTGTTTGGGCATCTATTATTTTACACACACTGCTGTCATCCCATTAAAAAACTATTTTTCTTAGGCTCGTTAACTTATGTCCACGTTTTACTCATTCATGTGTTGAGAACTACCTTAAGTAGTGAAGTAGAACTACCTGAAGTAGCGACACAGGGAGCAGGGAAATCTATTTAGAGAGCACCTTATTTTCTTAATTAAAACATCGATATTTGGCGCCATCGATTCTCTTATCGCACGGAGAAGGACAACTATATAAATGACCCTATCGATATTTTGTCCCACCCCTAGTAAGAAATGACTGGCTGAATAATCACTTAAGTTCGCTTCACATCAGTCTGATGTACCTGAACATTTTAATTGGCACATGAATCACAATGTAATTCAGCCCTTGTAAATCAAAATTAATGTGTGCAAATGTGAAAGAATAAAGTTGTATTTCCACTATATATCCTGCGGTTAAAGAGCATTTATCATCTGACTCACTGAACGTTTCAAGGCCTGTGTTTGTTTACACACAAGATGATCATGATCCGATGTATTCATTGTCTCAGAGTAATAATAAATTTGATTTATCAGAGAGTAATCTCCTAATCTCACACTTCTTCCTGATTTTTGTTGTTATTTCTAAGCATTGCTTTCTTTTGTCTGCTTGTGCATGGCACATTAACATACTGGACCGCATAAATTATTTTTTAATTAGGTGCACAAGTTATATAAGCATAGAGCCCAGAGACATCAGGTTTGTAATCTCACCTGCGAATGAGATCAACAGCAAGATCGTAGAGAAGCTGGAAGTGATCAGAGGCGTGCGTGACACAGTATGGTCTGTACCCTGAGTGATGGTGAAATGGACAAACAAACAAATATACATACATGCGTAAAAAATGCTCGTCAATAGAAAAGTTCACATTTGAAACATTTGATGTTACTTATCACAAAGCCATTTCTTTAACCTTTTCTGTTAAATTTTGCTCTAAAATGTGTTTAAATGCAATTTATAATGCATTGCAAGCACACACTACAGCATAGTATGTTATAGTAAGTGTCAACTTTATCTTTTGAAGTAACTACTATGACAGTGAGCAACCGTTTGAAAAGTACAGACCACAAGTAAGATAAGGTGCTCAATAAAATTACAGTACACAGGATTAGAACCACAAGACAGTGAGTAAGTGATGACAATGTTCATGTTTGAGTGAACTGCTCTGTCTCAGCAGACAGCTTGTGACTGGATCAGCCAAGTCAGATCTTAATACTCACCAAGCCACTCCACCATGTCTTTGATGGCAGTGAAGTACTTCTCCTCCTCTTTCTCTGGGTTTGTGTCGTCATACCGCAGGAAACAGATGCCATTATTGGCCTTCACACAGACACAAAGTCAGAAAGGATTTTTTTTGTTATGCAAAGTTGTTAATGTGAGAGTGTGTGTGCAATGCATGTATGTGTACCTTGGCAAAACCAAAATTAAAGTTAATTGCTTTGGCGTGACCAATATGCAGAATACCATTAGGCTCAGGGGGGAAACGGGTGCGGACCTACAAAGAAAGAATTTGATTTAAAATAAAAATACAGAACTCAGTTTAGTTCCTTAATGTTCCTGGTCTTATTGTGCACACTTCAGTGCCCCTAATTCAGAAGACAAAAAGTGCATTCAGGTCATACCTGTCCTCCAGTGATTTCCAGGTGCTTCTTTAGCAAATTCACTGTGTTGGGTGTTACAACATAACCCTCCGTCTTGTAATTCTCCCCTAGAGAAAGAACAATAAATCACATGATTCACAAAATTTTCACAAAAAAAAATCCTGATGGTACATTGTTCAAAGCCTCAATATGCAAAGCTTAACCCAAAGTCTATAGGTGCTTCTCAATACTCAAATAGATGCTTCCTCGTTCCTCCATCATCCAGCCTGTGACATCTCAAATATTTCAAAAGGGCTTCTTGATTCATCAATACTTATTATGAATTTCTTAATCAAACTTCAACAACAAAATAAAGACCAGGGGCCGTATTCACAAATTTTTTATCTTACCACTAGGAGTACTCCTAAATCGCACTAAAATATTTTAGCTAGGAGTTTTCTCTTAAAAGTTATTCACAACGCCTTTCAGACCTACTCTTAGTAAGGAAAAATGATAACTCCTAAACTAAGAGTGAGTCTTCGTTGCTATGGATGACGTCAATTCTCATGCACGAGCTTCCTCGCAATGATCACGGTGATTGGTTGTTAGATGACAGGGCCATCATGCGGAACATAACGCAACAAATCATGGAATTACGACATCCTAATATGTATGTGTCCTACACAAAATAATAATAGTAATGTCATCGAAATGCATATCATGTTTTTGCACGCACCAGTGAAGTGTAGCTAATTCTAAAAAGGCAGAGAGAGAGAAAAAAGTCGTGAATTAAATTAAATTAAATCAAGGTAGCCTAATACCCTAATGAAAACCGCCACTTGCCTAATAATGAAAAACGACACTCGCATTAACACTTTGCATTAACACATTAATTGACATCCTATAAGCCTAAATAGACTACTTAAAGCAAGGGAATGTTGCTCCTATTGAAGTAATGTAATAGTTGAATGACGGTGGATTATGAACTCCAAAACTGAAAAGAAAGCCCATTTATGGTGTGTTCACAGTTCACACCGAACGCGAATAGAGCGTCAAATACGCGTCTAGACGCTTGAACATTCGCTCGAGTTCAAATTTTTCAACTTGCGCGGCAAACGCGTTGCCCAATTCGCGTCATTCGCAACGCCCGGCGCAAATGATGCGTCTATTCGCGTCTTTGCATTGACTTTGTATGTAATCTACTCGCGCAAATAATTAAATTCGCGTTCGGTGTGAACACACCATTACTGCTGCTGGCTCAGTTGGTGCTGAAAAAAAAAAGATAAATGGGAAATTCAGCTCTGGGATATCAAGCAAAACACATGAGAGAGGATTTGTTTGCAGATCAATGCAGCATTCCCGCTTGTGTCGCGGACCCCGGACGACTGCGAGAGGCGGTGGTGTGCGCTACAATCCTTTGTGAATCGGTCTTAGTGAGTTAGGAGTCCTCTCGACTTCTTTTAAGCTGTCCCAGACTTAGGTGCTACTTTTAGGGATAAAATGCTTCGTGAATTACTCAGACTTAGTGAAAAAAAATTAGGAGTCCTAAAGTTAGGAGTGAGACGCCCATTATGTTTAGGAGTTGCTCCTAAATTCGCCAGTTAGGAGCTACTTTTAGCCTTAAAATTCTTTGTGAATACGGCCCCAGATCCTTTGTACGCAGATGATGACGCTTTGAAGTGAAACTCGAGTGATCAAGAATATACAAATAAGCTTTCCTTCGATTTAGGGCTGCAACAAAATTATTATGGTAATCGATTAATCTGTCGATTATTTTTTAGATTAATCAGATGAAGAAAAACAAAACAAATATTATACATTTAAATTTGTATTGATTATTTTAAACAATATTATTCGACATCCTAACTCAATGCTGTCCTCCAAACCATGTGTACTATAAAGCCTATTAAAAACAAATATAGTGAATGTTTCTCTACAGGCTATGCTGTACATTATTAGAAAAAAGGGCTAAAATACATTCTAAACCTAAAATCAACCAGTTGCTTACCATTTTATAGCAAAAATTAAAATGACTAAATTAAAACTGACAATAAACAAAAACAAAATCCTAACTTGAAGAACAACACAGAGTTCTTGTGTCTGTTCACTCATCTTAATGGGCTATTCCAGCAATAGTGCATTATTTACTGTTACTGCTCTCATTTTTATCGTGCTACACATATATTTTTAAATCTACACTTCATTTCTAACCAAAAAATATTTTAACAAAATGTGCATTTTAGTCAGAATTATTGTGCTCCTATTCTACTGCACTCCCTCTGTTTGACGTGAATGCGTTTAACAAGATGTTTGTTGTCAGAATATGCTAAATGGAAATACTCGCTGGAATTTCTAACCTTTACAAAAAAGGATATAACCATAAAATGTAAGTTATGTGCTAGGGAAAACACGTGTCAGAGGGATTAAACATCATATGCATCTGTTAAAGCATGAAAGGGCAAGACACAATAAACGGTTATGCTTTTGTTTGAAGCCCTTATAAACAAAGCATTCTCATGTTTTGGATAACTTGGATCATGTACCTTTCCCAGAGCAGCTCACTCTGTGTCCTCCACTACTCTCCATATGCATTTTGTTAAAGGGGTGATGAACTGAGAAATCAAATTTTCCTTGAGCTTTTGACATCTAAGAGGTCATCATATTATAAGAATATCCTGTAAGTTTCAGTTTCAAATGCTTTTATTGACACCAGCCTCAGCAAACGACTCGTTTTTCAAAGTGGGGAACTATGATGTCAAAGAGGATAAAACACCACCCCCGCAGAAGAAGATCAACGCCTACTTCACCACGGCCGGTTTAGCCCCGCCCACCGATTCGCGCATTACACGCATAGCTAAATAACATAGGCCTACCTCGTGATGACAAACCGGATTGAGCTACCGAGCAATAAACATACAGTTTACAAAATATTGTGCAGTGCCTGGTTGTGGTAGAAAACAGTCGCTGCATAAGCTTCCTCTGGATTCCAATAGGAGTGCTTGGTTAAACTTTATTTTTAATGACGTTCCACTCCAGCTGATGAGGTAAAACATTGTCCGTCTGTTCGCTTCATTTCACTGAGGATTGTTTTGTAAACAAGACTGGATTTGCAGACCGATTAAGAGTAAAGAACAGTGCTGTGCCGTCTATATTGGATCTGACAGGAATTATGCAACGCCGTTTCTCAATATGCATTCTTGTCTGTACTTGTGTTCTTGTGGACTTGTGAAACGTCATCAGTCGCTGCCCAAGTACTGTCCCAATTCAAAGTTCACATCTAGCCAAGAACAGTTCAAATCCCCGGATGTGTTCTTGAGCCGCCCCGTTTACCGAGGATGCATCGAGAGGTGACTTGTGCGGACTTGAGACAGCCATGTATCCCAGAATGCATCTCGCACCAACCAGCAAGCGTCAATAGCAGAGTAGAAAACCGCGTAATATCAAAATAATAGTTATTGTGTCACGAAATGTAATTTTAAGAGTGTTTCAGGCGAGAATGTAGTTGTTTAAAGCTCAAATCAGTGGTTTGTTTATAAAGATAGCTCCTATTTGAAAAATTTATCTGAGGCTTTCGGAGTTGTAAGATCCAGGCGATCACGGGTGTTCAACGCTCATTAACCCGACTGGAACAGCTTTTCCTCGGCTAGTACTTCTGTTCTGACGTGTGCCGCTGGTGTCTCTAGTCTAGTGGATAAACATGACATATATTCGTCTTGTGTCGATCTTTGGTCTCACTCATTAATCTATATTTGTTCCATGGCAAATCGTTTTGGCTGAGGGCAAAGTGAAGTTTGAAAAAAAAAAGTGAAGCTTTATATATTTAGGCTATTTAACTTTAACTTTGTAGCCTAATTGTTTGCTTAATTTCTCATTGTAAGTTAGCTTCTTATACCTTTATACTGGATATTATTGATCAGTAAAAATGACATTTAACAAAAAGAGACAGGGTTGTTTTTTTATATTATATACTTTAAAATGGATATATTTTTTATATTTTTTTTTAACATTCTCTTCACTATATGTAAAATAAAATGACAAAACCCTGTCTCTCTTTGACAAATGGCAATAAAAATCAAGAATGTTTCATAATTTTAAAATAAAATAAAAAAGCAGGGTTGTGTTTTAATATTTCATGTTGTTATAAATATGCAGTGAAGATAATTAATGTACACGTTGATTGAACCACAATTGTGTGGCCATTTAGGCTAATATGTTTAAGGTTTTTTTTATGAAAAGAGGCAGAGTGGTGTTTTCTAAAATATTTTGTTTTATTGTTGACAAAAAAAGAGGCAGAGTTGTAGCATATTTTGTTTGATTGTTGCCTAAAATATAAAATTTCGTATGCTATTTCATCACTCAATTCACTTCTGAGAACATTTGATGCGAGAAATCAACTGTAAAGATTTCAAATATTGGCATTTTTACGAAAATGTATGGCGAGTCGTAAATGTTTGAGTTCTGTATGAGGGTATTGCGCAATACCCGCAAGAACACATCGTCTCAAACTGTCAGCAGCGTTCTGTGTGCTCGTCACCTTGCAAGTTCATTCTTCCAAGAACAACTAGCAAGAGCATTCTCCCCAAGAACA
>CM070836.1:10320153-10480153 GCA_036326025.1 Chrosomus eos | reverse complement strand
GATTAATCGATCGTTAATTTAAAAGACGATCGATCATGGGAATTTGTGAAAATTGACATCCTAGTAATGAGATGTGTTCACAGAACCCTCTGATGTGCACCAGATCCTCACCAGCACTGTGTTTCAGTGGAAAAGGGGTGCAAAAATAAAATAGTGACTAAAAATATATATACCTTGGGCTTTTTCTCCAGATCTGCCTCAGTTTTTGGACCCAGAAGGTGCAATACCTAAAAGCCAACAGAAATATTCAGTGCACGTACATTAACAATGATTTAGACTGATTAGAGCAAGGTAGTAAAACTGTCACACAAACCTGCATATCCACTTCATTCTTGACAATCTTTCCATCAGCCCATTTGAGAGCGGCTCTGGCCTCACCTGAAGAGCACAAACAGACACTATTCCTCACCAGAACAACAAATGACTGTACTCGTATGACATATGACATGCTTCCTCACCCATGAGTATTCCCATGTTGAAGCGGTATCTTTCTGCCAACAGCTGATCTTTGTGTTTCTTGATAATTAGTTCCACCTGTGGAATAGTTATTAGGTCAATGGCGGATAAGGATTCTTATGAACCTATGAAAATCTAGCATTTTTTTTTTACATTTTTGAAAAGTGTTGTACTCAACTTCAATAAAAGTACTATAAAATTAGCTTAAATGTAGAGGAAACAATTTCAATACTTGGCCACTAAATAAATACATTAAAATAAGTATGACGATAGAGAACAGTTATAAACTAACTACTTGATATTTCTGATATTTTTGATAGTATCAACTACTTAATTTTACCATCAAAGAATCATGAAAAGAGTACAGGTTATAAAAAAAAATTAAACACACAAAAACGGAGCGTTTTTGCTCTCACCCAAAAAGGGGCAAATTTGACCAGCTACAATAAATGATCTGGGGGGGTATTTTGAGCTGAAATTTCAGACACATTCTGGGGACACCATAGATTTACATTACATCTTGTTAAAAGGGGCATAATATGTTGCCTTTAAGGAAAAAGCAGTCAACAAGTGTCCAGGGTGCATGGGAACTCCCTTTAAAACAGTTTAAAAGCATCTCAGGTGTCACCTCATGAAGATGTCTGAGAGAATGAACAGTGAGTAAAGCTGAAATTTAGACATAAGATGGCGACTTTGAAGAAGATAAAATAGTTTTCATGCGTTTAAAAATATGTTGGTCAATACAGAGTTCCCATAATTCCATTTGCAATTAAATTTATAATATTACTACTAATAATAATATTAATATATTAATATTAATAAATATTAATAAATTAGCAGGTGACCAAACATTTGATTGCCATATTCGTTCTCCTCTATAATATCTAGTCTATACTCAAACCACAGAAAACCTTTTTTGTGAACATTTGTGAATGAAGCGTCCTTACTGCATCCTCTATCTGCTCAGGTGTGACCACCACTCCCACCCCACAGGCAGTCTCAAACTCACGCCGATCCACATGCTCCTGAGGGTGACTTTTCACAAAGTCCAATGCCGCTGAGAAAAAATAACAGCAATAAAAATGTCAACAAGTGGTGAAAAGCAAATAAGTGAACTAATTTGGCCTTGGTCATGAGAACTAATCATGCGGGGAGAGGCAGTATTAAGTGACATGGCATTTGGCGCACAGAAGCTAACGGCACATGTAGCTATGCTTAGTGACGCATCTGGTCTTCATTGGTATGTGCCACTGACATTTCCGCCAAACACTGACACGACACCTGACTGACACGGAGTCGCGGAACATGTCGCAGTATGTTGTGACACCTCCAGTAATGACTGACAGATGAATTGAGGCTATACTGACGTAATTGTGACACAAAATAAATAGCCTAATATTGTGATATTTTAAATGTCAATTAAACGCATTAAAGGTGGTAATATTTTGTCAGTTTGTGGCACATGTATTTGAGTGGCATTTTTAAATACCAGTGCTACTGTATGTTGTTTATCACGCAAAGTCGCAAACTGCCCATTCTAGGTAAGACAAATTAAATCCATCATGGGTCACTACGAATAACGCATTAACAGTCACATTCATTACTGTAAACCTTTATTTTTGCATTATGCTGCACGGACGCATGCCGGACCGGTAGGAGTCTAAGTAAGTGTTACACTAGCCAGCGCAAGATTCTCATCTGTGGCTCATCTGTGGAATTATGTATAATAAATCAAATAAATTTTAGTTGCCACATTAACTCAGCGATGTAATAAATCATATGTTTGACAGCATAAAGCATATTGTTTCGCAAGTGGCACATTACGCAATCCATTGGCACATCACAAGTTTTAGTGACACATGCCACTATCCATCGGCACATGCAACATATGCATGTATGCACTTAACTGCAGAACGATATGCAATTAATACGTTGCAGCCGAACATATGATTTCTTGAGTTAATTTGTACAACAAAATTGATTTTATTTATTACATAATCCATTAAATTATTTTTGAAATATTAAAGCTACACTGAGGAAGGTCCTGTGTGACCAAAACGTTTGTTGAGTTTATAAAATGCACTGAGCACTTTTTTGCACTTGTATAAATAAAGAAGATCTCGGCATGTAATCCTTCTCGGATACGTAGCCTAACGATTTTCAAGAATTATTATTTTTTTACTCGTTTTGGAAGGACTTGAAATAATAAAGCCACAGACGAGAATCTTCCGCTGGCCAGTGTTACACTTATACTGACACCTACCGGCATGCGTCCGTGCAGCATAATGCAAAAATAAATGTTTACAGTAGTCTCAGCCTCAGACGTCACGCCCACGGAACGTTGGCTAAACGTCTGATGCATATGGTACACTTAACTGGAAACACTTCAGGAAAGTCGAAGTCGTCATCTGATTGGTTGAATTTTATCGTATTTCCGGGGGGGCGCGAGTGTCGCATTTATTTTCGGTCCGCAGGGAAACAAAGACGGAAGAAAAACGGTTTTGTTTATATGAGTGACAATGAGCATTAATCAAGATCAGCTAAACGTAGGATTCTCAAAAGTATGCGGCATAGACTCTTTAAGGGATGTCCAGGAGTTTTGTACGCCGACTTGTTGCACGCCGGTCTGTTGTCTGGGGATATTTTCACGCCCAGAAACGTGACGCTGAACGAAACGAACTGTAATTGGTTGTTTGACATGTCGATCAAACGGCCTTATGGGCGGGCCTTGGCCAAAGGTCTGGCTACGCGAGACACTGTTAATGTGTTATTCGTAGTGACCCATTATAGATTTATTTTGTGTCTTTCCAAAAATGGGCAGTTTGCATACAGCCTTGCACGGGTACGACAAAACATTCAGTGGAACATGCCACTCAAAAATACAGACGTGACACAAATAACATGTTTGACAAAAATATTACCGACTTTAATGCGTATAATTGATATTTAAAAATATCACTAAATTAGGCTACTTATTTAGGATTTTATGTCACAATTATGTCAGTATAGCTGCTTATTCATCTGTCAGTCACTGGAGGTGTCACAACATACGGCGACATGTTCCGTTACTCTGTGTCAGTCAGGTGTTGTTGTCAGTCAGAGTGCAATTTAATTAGGGCCCAAGCCTTGAAAAGGCGAAGGCCCTATTGTTTTCCTTAGTATTACTATTTTTTCTTTTCATTAGGGACCCAAGCCTAATGAAAAGGCGAAGGCCCTATTGTTTTCCTAAGGATTATTTATATTAGGGCCCAAGCCTTGAAAAGGCGAAGGCCCTATTGTTTTCCTAAGGATTATTAGGGCCCAAGACTTGAAAAGGCGAAGGCCCTATTGTTTTCCTAAGGATTATTAGGGCCCAAGCTTGAAAAGGCGAAGGCCCTATTGTTTTCCTAAGGATTTTATCTTATTATTAGGGCCCAAGCCTTGAAAAGGCGAAGGCCCTATTGTTTTCCTAGATATTATTAGGGCCCAAGCCCTGAAGGGCGAAGGCCCTATTGTTTTCCTTAGGATTATTTATTATTAGGGCCCAAGCCCTAAGGGCGAAGGCCCATTGTTCTAAGATTATTTATTAGCCAGCCTGAAAGGGCGAAGCCTTATTGTTATTCTAGGATTATTTATTATTATTATTATTATTATTATATTATTTACTACCTTTTGGACACTTTTGGAGGCCTTAACATGCTCAAAAACTCTTGAAACTTTGCACACAGGTCAGAACCCGCGGCCATCAGGGCCGGGCTGAAGATGGTACCCGGGCGTGGCAGGGGGGCTCGACAGTGCCCCCTGGAACGGGGTCCGAAAACATGGTCCATAAATCAAACACGCTTGCATGTAATAATATGAAACTCGGTACACATGTAGATCTCATCGTTTCATATATACTTCGCACTCTTACTTTTTACCCCAGCCCAACAGGAAGTGGGCTATTTAGGGTTGTTGGTAAAACACACGCAATGGAATTTGAAATACTCCTCCTAGAGAATTCAAACACACGGCACGAAACTCGGTCAGCGTGAAGTCAAGACATTGAGGATGAAAGTTTGCGAGGGGATTTTTGATATCTCGAACGGTTTGGCCGTGGCGAGGAAACAAAATTATGGCGAGAAACGTGAAACAAGAAGTGTGTCATAACTTCAGCATACATTAACTGATCTTGATGAAACTTCAGCAGTGTGTTCGCTGTAAGAGGACGATCACATGGATGACTATTGTGAGTCAAAGTTATAGCGCCACCAACTGGCAGCAGGAAGTGTGTCACTTTTAAAATGCTTTGAAATTACCCTCTTATTTTTACCCGATTTGCTTCAAACTTCATCTGTATAATGTAAATACACGGCAGATGAAGATCTGTGAATGGATTCTTGATATCTTTGAAACTGTTGCTGTGGTAATCCATCAAACTTTACCATCCATTTACCATCCGAGAATATTTTCTCACCGGTTATTTGACATGTGACACCGCCAGGGCCTTTAAACTTCTTATACTGTATATGCCTTTAAATCGCTAACTTAAAAGCGGTACCAATACTAATTTCACGAAGTATCGATACTAGCCGAGCTGTCACTTTCACTTCTCTCCAAAAGCGCGTTGATAAACACATGTGCGCACACTCGCGCTCGTCTCATTCGCTCAGGTTAAATGGCAAAAGTGAAGTGAATGGAAAGACGGAGAGTGCGGCGCCCGCGCGACCAGTTTTGGTTGATAAAGAACACAGCAGGAGTGCTATCTGGAAATATTTTGGATATGAAGCAAATGGAAATGGAAAGCTGAAGGACATAAGCAAGCGAATATGCAAGAGATGCTACAGAACAGTGCTAACAAAAGGCGCTAACACCTAGCAAAGCACCTGAAAGACCGACACCCGGATCTATATTTAAAGAATTTTGAGAGGTTGGTAACTCTTCTCATTTTAACATTTCTGAAACATTAACCAAGACGGCTTAGTATTGTTGTTGATATGAGTGTGTGTTGTCTTCAACTTTACTTCATGTCGATCCAGTGAGCATTGTTTTCGCGTGTAATGCACGCACATTTGCGTTTAAATCTGTTCATCAAATAACGTTATTAACCAGCATTTATGACCGATGAGAAATGCATTTGTTACAGTATATTTTAATCTTTGATAACAGTAGGTAATAAAAATACAACGGATCATGGTAGCTCTGG
Source organism: Chrosomus eos (assembly GCA_036326025.1). Taxonomy (NCBI): domain Eukaryota; kingdom Metazoa; phylum Chordata; class Actinopteri; order Cypriniformes; family Leuciscidae; genus Chrosomus; species Chrosomus eos. The sequence continues at coordinate 10,474,533 of CM070836.1, read as the reverse complement.
TCCAATGAAAAAATACAAACAGATAGACCTTTAGATTTTAATTAGTACATGTATTAGTAAATGTTAGTTTAAATCAACTTTTAACTAGGATTAATAAATGTTTTGGAAGTATTTTTTTCGTTGTTTATTCATTTGTTATTCAGAAAATCTGCATATAACTGCAGCAACAGATTCCATTTAAAAATTTTGATGTTACTGTTTTTTGATAATTGTTATGATCATTTGTAATTGTTTTGATATGTAAATTGTAATTTAATTTGTTACTTGATGCATAATATTGCACTTATTTTGTTTTTGCTTGACGTTTAAGTATCTTTGGTTGACATTGTGATTGGATTTAATTTTACTTGGAAATACAAAAGATTGCACTTTTTATTTACTTGAACTTTTATTATTTAATCATTTTAACCTACTAGTATCTATTTTCATGCTACTAGTACTTATTTTTTAGATAATAGAATCTATTCCATTAAGTACTAGTACTTATTCATTAGCGACTAGTGCTTATTCTGTTTAGAATATATTCAAAGTGCTTATTCAATTTTAATGCTTATTTATATTTTCAGAGCAGAAAATCCGATTTTTCTGCCTATTCAATATTGCATCTAAAATGTAAGTGACTTGATGTGTGTGTGTGTGTGTGTGTGTGTGTGTGTGTGTGTGTGTGTGTGTGTGTGTGTGTGTGTGTGTGTGTGTGTGTGAGAGAGAGAGAGAGAGAGAGATTGTGTCTGTTACAGTGACAAGAGTTTTTAAGCCTTGTCTTTTTGGATATATATATTTTTTTTTAATAAAAAAAAAAAGTGCATACAACCCATGTATTTAAATGTATTGTTTGCTTTAAATTAAATTAAGATTGTATGTTTGGTAATTGAACCTAAATAAATGTAAAATTAATGTGCTATATTCCAGATCAATATATTTGTTTTCCTTCATTTTAATCAACACTAACTTTATTCTCATCTGAATTATAAATAACTTATTTCTGTATAAAATAAAAAATCCCGAATAATCCAGACCAACCAGAGCGCACTATTTCTACAACATCATCAGTGCTGAAGCGGAACTACCAGAGCCGTTTGGCAGATAGCGAGCAGATATTTTGTGTCACGTCGTTCTTAACGTGCTCAAAAACTCTTGAAACTTTGCACACGGGTCAGAACCCGCGGCCATCAAACACACGCCAGATGTAGAGCTGTGAAAGGATTATTGATATCTTAGATACTGTTGCCGTGACAACGCATCAAACTTTAATATTCTTTTTGGATACTTTTGAGATTCTTAGCGCACTATTGGGGCCCTTAACGTGCTCAAAAACTCTTGAAACTTTGCACACGGTCCAGAACCCGCGGCCATCAGGGCCGGACTGAAGCTGGTACCCGGGCGTGGCAGGGGGGCTAAACAGCGCCCCCTGGAACGGGGTCCGAAAACTTAGGGATGCACCGGCCCAAAAGTGCATTTTCGGTTTTCGGCCGAAAGACTTTTATTACCGAAACAGAAGGGCCGAAATGTTGTGATGACGTCGGGTTTAATTTATCACCTGAAATCCAAACATTCCGATCGCTACGCTGAATATGAGAGGAACACGGCCCAGAGAGAGAGAGAGAGAGAGAGAGCGTGCGTGTGCGAGAGGTAGAGAGCGAGAGAGCGCGCGCAAGAGGTACGGAGAGAGAGAGTGCGCGAGAGAGAGAGAGAGCGCGCGTGCGAGAGGTGTAACAGAGAACGAGAGAGCGCGCGCGAGAGGTACAGAGAGAGAGAGAGAGAGAGAGAGAGAGAGAGAGCGCTACGGCGCTCTGCAATCAAATACGATTTTAAATAGGCTTAGTAAAAAAAAAAATAGAAAAATCAACGTGTGGCGAACCTAAATGCATGTGCAAGAGATGCTATGCAGTGCTAACAAAAGGCGCTAACACCTAGCAAAGCACCTGAAAGACCTCCCGAGAATCGGAGAAAATATCTTGTCGAGGACCTCGATCGGTTCCGATGTTCGGCGCAGATTATCTGGTAATGTGAGGTGTTCACAGATCGAATCTTGCACCTCCCGATCTGCTCTCACACAAATCGGGCTCGCCCCGATCATATCAAACATGTTTGATATTTATCGAGATAAGCAAGATTGTGATTACATCAGTACTGTCACAATAGCCAATAAAAAACAACGGTGGTGAAGGAATTTCCATTGAGGTAATTTTGAGTGACTCAACAGAGTGATATGCGATATCATATTATCATCATCATTTATTTATTTATTGCTAAATAAATAAGTGTTACGCTGTTGTCAGCAGGCATAACGTTATAGGCCTATGTTCAGTAATGAAACCGAAACTAAAAAAAGAATTAACTTTGAGCAAGTATGAAGGAAAGTCGGAGGTACGGAAATATAGTCGTGGGCAGTTTAAAATGTTAAACATGTTATGTGACTGTGACAACATATGTGTCGGCTTTGTTGAGTGCAAGTGCGGAGCGCTGCTCGCCTATGACAGCAAAAAAAAAACAAGGACTTCGACGATGAACAGACGCATGCAAACTTGTCATGACAGAAAGGATGATAGTCAGCCTTCAATGTCCCTCATTCGGATCCATTTGCGATCCATCCATTCAGGCATGATTTTTACCACTTCATTATGTTTTGTCTTGTAGAAAGCCTTTCTTAAAAGTAAATTTCGTTTTGTATAAATTGTATCTTAATTTTAATAACCTTTTCATTAACCAATTGCCTGGATTTAATAAATTAGAAGCAAATATAGCAGACAATATAAATCATGACATGGAGGCGCGGACGACCCGCGGTCACCAGCACGTGAACTGGAGCATCTCATCATAAATTAAATCAATTTTTGGCACGTTTGTCACCGAATTTACAAATGCACATCTTGCTTGTTGCACGCACACATACGTCGAAATAACATTATTAATAATAATGAATCTTTAAGAATATTTGATCGAATGCTGAATGTTGTGCTTGTTCAATTTAATAAAATTTAAACTTTCATTGTGATAATTAAAATAATTGAATATTAAATATTAAGTGGACAATTTTTGCACATTTATATATGTATAAAATTGCGCAGCTCCCCCTGTCAAAGGTATAGCATCCATTCAGCACCTGCGTTAATAAAAAATGATCTGGCGTTGCCCCAGGTTATAACGGCCCACGTATTAAAAATGGTCGGGTTTAAATCTGGCTCGGACTCATAATTACAGTTAATGTGCCGGGCCGGGCTCGGACACAACGTGCACGGGCTCGGGTCGGGTCGGGCTTGATTTTTTGGGCCGATCTAAGCTCTACAAGGCACTGCCTTTGAGTGAGTCATTAAACTGTTCATTTAACGGAAATCGGATTCATTCTAAGATGTAGAATGAAACAAGCTGTTAATTATTTTAATATTTAATTTGAACTTTGAGCTCCACTTTACAAGGCTCAGCTGAGCAGCAATCCGCATGGGTAACGCAAAGGCGTCACTTCATAGAGATCAATGGCATTGATTCATTGTATTGACCAGAGCTGACGCCATTCATTAGAAATATCCTTAAATGTTAAAAGGATGATTTTTTTTTCTAAAGATTTTGCTTTCCTTGGTCCAGGCAAACTTTTCGCGAACTTGATATAAAGGACAGATATTTTGTCTACATCCACTTTTCTGCTTCCGATCTGTTGCGTGAGATCACGTGATCATGGTGGAATCATATCAAGGCGCTTCCTCTGGCACAATAATCTTAATAACATTCTGTAGTGTGTGATGCGCCGCGATTTTTAAATCTTGTAGTGTGAGCATGTTTAAGATTTGAGGGAAGAAAATCTGCAAAGATTCTCCTTAAGTGTGTGCTGTAACCAGATTTCACAATCGGTTAGGAGTGAGTGTGAGCCAGGCATAACTCTTATCATTTTAACATTTCTGAAACATTAACCAAGATGGCTTAGTATTGTTGTTGATATGAGTGTGTGACTGTGCGTTGTCTTCAACTTTACTTCATGTCGATCCAGTGAGCATTGTTTTCGTGTGTAATGCACACACTTTGCGTTTAAATCTGTTCATCAAATAACGTTATTAACCAGCATTTATGACCAATGAGAAATGCATTTGTTACAGTATATTTTAATCTTTGATAACAGTAGGTAATAAAAATACAACGGATCATGGTAGCTCTGGTCCAATGAAAACATATTAACAGATAGAACTTTGGATTTTAATTAGTACATGTATTAGTAAATGTTAGTTTAAATCAGCTTTTAAGTAGGATTAATAAATGTTTTGGAAGTATTTTTCATTGTTTATTCAGTTGTTATTCAGAAAATCTGCATATAACTGCAGCAACAGATTCCATTTAATTATTTTGATTTGTTACTGTTTTTTTGTACTATTTGGTACTAGTATCTAATGACTTAGTACCTACTAGTAGTATTTATTGAATAAATACTAGTATCTATTAATAGGTACTAGTATCTAAAAGGTCTAGTATCTATCTGATACTAGTATCTATTCCATTAAGTACTAGTACTTATTCATTAGCGACTAGTGCTTATTCTGTTTAGAATATTCAAAGTGCTTATTCAATTTTTATGCTTATTTATATTTTCAGAGCAGAAAATCCGATTTTTCTGCTTATTCAATACTGCATCTAAAGTGTGTGTGTGTGTGTGTGTGTGTGTGTGTGTGTGTGTGAGTGAGTGAGTGAGTGAGTGAGTGAGTGAGTGAGTGAGTGAGTGAGTGAGTGAGTGAGTGAGTGAGTGAGAGAGAGAGAGAGAGAGAGAGAGAGGAGAGATTGTGTCTGTTACAGTGACAAGATTTTAACCCTTTAAGGCCTTGTCTTTTTGGATATATATCTTTTTTTTTATTAAAGGTGCCCTATAATGTGAAATTGAATTTATGTTGGCATAGTTAAATAACAAGAGTTCAGTACATGGACATGACATACAGTGAGTTTCAAACACCATTGTTTTCTCCTTCTTATTTAAATCTCGTTTTTAAAAAACACCCCTGAAAAACAGGCGAATCTCCACATAATACCGACTGTGACGCAACAGTCGGTGATCACGCCTCCAAAGATTTGCATATCCCACCCCTCAATGACAAGCACTGCGCAGCCGAGTCATCAGAGCAAGCGAGGATCAGAGAGAAAATGGCAGATCATGGAAATAAATGCTATGTTCCAGGCTGTGCAGGGGATGTGAGGACTTTTCATACCCTTCCCATAGAAAAGAAATGTCAACAGGCCCGGATGATGTTTATCTATAATCGGATACCGCAACAGTTTAATTCGAAGTTGTTGGGACAATATCAAGCTTCTCTCAGCGTCTCAAACTGAAGAAGGGGGTAATTCCAACTATATTCCCGCAACCGGTAAGTAGTGATTTTATTAAAGATAATTTACACTGTGTTAGATCCAGCGCAAGATCCTAGTACAGTAATATTAAACTCCAAGTAACGAGCATACATAACTAACGTTAAATGGGCTAATTCTCAGTGAATAAACTATACAGAAAGCGGTCAAAGAACAATCCACACAGCGCGGGTTTATCTCTCTTGCCAAACTCGTTATGAAATCAATGACGCTGTTACACTGCACAACGAAGCTCTTACTGTATGTACATCGTTTGCATTGGTGAAAGCATGTGAGAGAGAAACTGCGTTGTCTTGTGATCAACAAACTGTCATCTGCTTGCTCAATGTACATCACAGCAACATTTTATGTGATGGGAATAGATCTAAATACTTTAAAAACATCTCATTATTCGTTAATCTCGATAGCTGTAATAGTTAAAATGTATATAACAGCTGTAGTGAAAGTATTCGAGAGAGTTTCACATGTCATATTTCATATGCAAGCAGGTCAGCCAATCACAGCAGTGTCCGGTTCTCACAGCAGACACGCCCCATCAAACAGAGTGTTCAAATCAGAGACTAAAATCAGGCTAGGAAAAATGTCTTTTATTTCTAAATTATGACTATTTTTGATCTAAAAAACATACTAACAGTATAAGGGCAACCCAGGAAACATTATAAAATAATAAAAAAAAACATTATAGGGCACCTTTAAAGAAAATGTGTATACAACCCATATATTACAACCCATAGTGTATATAACCCATATGTGAAACACCAGTGTGTCCCTGAGCAAGACACTTAACCCCTAATTGCTCCAGAGGCGTGCGACCTCTGAAATATAGCAATTGTAAGTCGCTTTGGATAAAAGCGTCAGCTAAATGAATAAATGTAAATGTAAATATTTTAAATGTATTGTTTGCTTTAAATTAAGATTGTATGTTTGGTAATTGAACCTAAATAAATTTAAAATAAATATGCTATATTTCAGAACAATATATTTGTTTTCCTTCATTTTAATCAACACTAACTTTATTCTCATCTGAATTATAAATAACTTATTTCTGTATAAAATAAAAAATCCCGAATAATCCAGACCAACCAGAGCGCACTATTTCTACAACATCATCAGTGCTGAAGCAGAACTACCAGAGCCGTTCGGCAGATAGCGAGCAGATATTTTGTACAATAACCCTAAAGGCACCAGGGTGGTGGTGCCACCGGCTTTATATATATATATATATATATATATATATATATATATATATATATATATATATATTAGGGGTGTAAGAAAAAATCGATACACTTGAGTATCGCGATATTTTATTTTGCAATACTGTATCGATTTTCAAAAACGCAATATCGATTTTTTTTTTTTTTTTTTTTTTACAAGCAAAAGTTTTCATGGGACCGTGGTTCCCGTTTATGTTGTGTTTAAATCCCTACCACTAGATGGCTATGCTGAGATGCACCACTAGTGTCATGTCATCCTATTTTGATTAATATATGCGCGAGGGAGAGAGAGCAAGACCATAGAAATCATTAGCAAGACAGCGCGCGTGTTGTTTGAAGACGTGCGAGTGCGCGCGGCCGGGGCTCTCTCTCCCTCTCTCTCTGCTCGTTTGCGCAGCAGTCATTCTACATCACTCACCGATCAAAAAAGGCTTTGGCGGGACACAAATTTGCTTTGGCGGTGCCAAAAAGCGGACGATCTGACGGGTTTTAGAAAAATTAAATACAACCCGAAACTACTAAACAGACCCGGCCTTTATTTACCCAAACCTGTTGCCACACCAGGCGTGTAAAAGAGACATGCGTCTATTTGGGACTCGGCTATTATTTGAAGTTTTACGGTATGTTGTGTTGGATGTACCCTGTGTATTAATAATAGTGCAAGCATTTTTTTAATGACATATTGCACCTCAGATTGCACCTTATGTGTTATGTATTAGCCTAGATGTCACAGACAGTCAGGAGCTATGTATTTTCTTTAACTGACTATTTAGCTACATTTGTTCCTCAATGTTTCCTTTAGGAATCGTGTTCGTGTTTTTGCAACACAAAACGTGTTGGACGTAGCCTACCCTGTGTACTAGGAAAAGTGCAAGCATTTTTTTATTGACACAATTATAATAATGAATAGCATCACACATAATGTGTATGTGTTATGTATTGTGACAGGGGGTATGTATTTTCTTTTATCATGGCCTACTTGAGCATATACAAATTTGCTCACTAAGAACCTGTGAACCACAACCCCAAACTGGCAGTTTGATTTTCTGTGTACTGAATTGTTTACCTAAAGTAAACTTATTTGACTTTTATGCACATCATGTCTTTTTTTTAAAAAAAATAAATACTTTTTCTAAAATTATAGTCCTACTTAAAAAAAAAAAATCGCAATATATCGCCTTATGCACAGTATCGAAATATATTGCAATATATTGAATCGTGACCCAAATATCGTGATACGTATCGTATCGCCAGATTCTTGCCAATACACAGCCCTAATATATATATAGCTGCGAGCAGCGATGAAGGGCCAAAGCCGGCGGCGCCACCACCCCGGTGCCTTTAGGTAACTAAAGGCACTGGGGTTGCGGTCCCACCGGCTTGGGCCCGTAATCGCTGCTCGCAGCTATATTTCTTTATAATTAGGGCCCAAGCCCAAAGGGCGAACTTTTGGGGCCCTTAACATGCTCAAAAACTCTTGAAACTTTGCACACATGTCAGAACCTGCGGCCATCAGGGCCGGGCAGAAGCTGGTACCCGGGCGTGGCAGGGGGGCTCGACAGCGCCCCCTGGAACGGGGTCCGAAAACATGGTCCATAAATCAAACACGATTGTATGTAATAATATGAAACTCGGTACACATATAGATCTCATCGGTTCATATATACTTCATGCTCTTACTTTTTACCCCAGCCCAACAGGAAGTCGTCTATTAAGGGTTGTTTGGAAAACGCATGCAATGGAATGTGAAATACTCCTCCTAGAGAATTCAAACACACGGCACGAAACTCGGTCAGCATGAAGTCAAGACATTGAGGATGAAAAATTGCCAGGGGATTTTTGATATCTCGAACGGTTTGGCCGTGGCGAGGTAACGAAATGATGGCGAGAAACGTGAAACAGGAAGTGTGTTATAACTTCTGCATACATTAACTGATCTTGATGAAACTTCAGCTGTGAGTTCGTTGTAAGAGCCCGATCACATGGATGTGACTATTGTGAGTCAAAGTTATAGCGCCACCAACTGGCAGCAGGAAGTGTGTCACTTTCAAAGTGCTTTGAAATCACCCTCTTATTTTTACCCGATTTGCTTCAAACTTCATCTGTATAATGTAAACCCACGGCAGATGTAGACCTGTGAAACGATTATTGATATTTTAGATACTGTTGCCGTGACAACGCATCAAACTTTAATATTAATTTTGGATGCTTTTGAGACTCTTAGCGCACTTTTGGGGCCCTTAACATGCTCAAAAAAACTTTGCAAACGGGTCAGAACCCGCGGCCATCAGGGCCGGGCTGAAGCTGGTACCCGGGCGTGGCAGGGGGGCGTGGCAGGGGGCTCGACAGCGCCCCCTGGAACGGGGTCCGAAAACTTGGTCCATAAATCAAAAACGCTTGCATGTAATAATATGAAACTCGGTACACATATAGGTCTCATCGGTTCATATATCCTTTGTACTTTTACTTTTTACCCCAGCCCAACAGGAAGTCGGCTATTATGGTTTGTTTGGAAGCGTATGCCCCTGGAATTCGATATACTCCTCCTAGAGAATTCAACCAATCGCCACGAAACTCGGTCAGCATGAAGTCAAGACATTGAGGATGAAAAATTGCCAGGGGATTTTTGATATTTCGAATGGTTTGGCCGTGGCGAGGAAACAAATTTATGGCGAATAATGGAAACAGGAAGTGTGTTATAACTACTGCATACATTAACTGATCTTAATGAAACTTCAGCAGTGTGTTCGCTGTAAGAGTCCGATCACATGGATGTGACTATTGTGAGTCAAAGTTATAGCGCCACCAACTGGCAGCAGGAAGTGTGTCACTTCCTAAATGCTTTGAAATCACCCTCTTATTTTTACCCAATTTGCTTTAAACTTTATGTGTATAATGTAAACACACGGCAGATGTAGACCTGTGAAAGGATTATTGATATCTTAGATACTGTTGCCGTGGCAACGCATCAAACTTTAATATTCTTGTTTGATGTTTTTGATGCTCTGAGCCAATATGGCAAGCCGTTTTAACATTTAATCATTTTAACCTACTAGTCTCTATTTTCATGCTACTAGTACTTATTTTTTAGATACTAGTATCTATTCCATTAAGTACTAGTACTTATTCATCTGCGACTAGTTTTTATTCTTTAGTACTAGTGCCTATTCTTTAGATACTAGTGCTTATTTTTTAGATATTCTTTTGAATACGTATTAGTAGCTAATGAATAAGTACTGGTATCTATTTAATAGGTACTAGGGGTGTAACAATATATCGTGCCACAATATATCGCAATACAAAAATGCAACAATACGTATCGTGGATAGTGACAATATGTATCGTGGATAGTCCAACCCCCTGGAGCCGTGTCGTGTTCTTTTATAATGGATGGATGCATTTTTGAGCTTCAATCTGATGGTTGCAATCCACTGTCATTATAAAGCTCAGAAGCATCAGGGTGTTTATTCATATAACTATGATTTAATTCGTCTGAAACCTATAAGGCTTCAGGGTGAGTATATCATGGGCTAATTTTCATTTTAAAGTGAACTACTCCTTTAAGTGTTTCCCGCATGAGGTACTTTGTGTTGTACGTTCCCATGACATTCACGCGTGCACAAAACCACTACGATGGTACCTCAACGTTTCACAGACACACCTTGAAACATTGCACAAATAGCCTGAAATTCCTAATACATGATGCAGTGTTTGACACATGAAAACTGTAACAATGTATCTTACAAGGTAACACGATGTAACCTTGCTCTCACTTGAAATGTGTCCCCACATTAAGTCCTTGAATTTGAGGGTATTGGACCTGGAAAGTCCTTGAAAGGTCCTTGAATTTGAAGTTAACCAAGGTGTGGGAACCCTGTCCTTGGGTTAAAAGCACAGCGTCCAAGCCAAGTAATTTACATTTTTTGTTAACCTTTTATCATATGTCTTGGAGTATCGCAATAATATCGTATTGAGAGTTCAGTATCGTGATATGTATCGAATCGTGACATGAGGGTATCGTTACACCCCTAATAGGTACTAGTATGTAATGACTTAGAACTAGTATTTATTGAATAAATACTAGTATCTATTAATAGGTACTAGTCTCTAAAAGGTTTTACATTCTCTCTCTCTCTCTCTCTCTCTCTCTCTCTCTCTCTCTCTCTCTCTCTGAGCCAATATGGCAAGCCGTTTTAACATTTAATCATTTTAACCTACTAGTCTCTATTTTCATGCTACTAGTACTTATTTTTTAGATACTAGTATCTATTTCGTTAAGTACTAGTACTAATTCATTAGCGACTAGTGCTTATTCTGTTTAGAATATTCAAAGTGCTTATTCAATTTTTATGCTTATTTATATTTTCAGAGCAGAAAATCCTATTTTTCTGCTTATTTAATATTGCATCTAAAATGTAAGTGACTTGACGTGTGTGTGTGTGTGTGAGTGTGGTGTGAGTGTGAGTGTGAGTGTGAGTGTGAGGTGAGAGAGAGAGAGAGAGAGAGAGAGAGAGAGAGAGGAGAGAGAGAGAGAGAGAGAGAGAGAGAGAGAGAGAGAGAGAGAGAGAGAGAGAGAGAGATTGTGTCTGTTACAGTGACAAGAGTTTAACCCTTTAAGGCCTTGTCTTTTTGGATATATATCTTTTTTTTTATTAAAGAAAATGTGCATACAACCCATATATTTTAAATGTATTGTTTGCTTTAAATAAAATTAAGATTGTATGTTTGGTAATTGAACCTAAATAAATGTAAAATTAATGTGCTATATTTTAGATCAATATATTTGTTTTCCTTCATTTTAATCAACACTAACTTTATTCTCATCTGAATTATAAATAACTTATTTCTGTATAAAATAAAAAATCCTGAATAATCCAGACCAACCAGAGCGCACTATTTCTACAACATCATCAGTGCTGAAGCGGAACTACCAGAGCCGTTCGGCAGATAGCGAGCAGATATTTTGATATTTTGTGTCACGTCGTGCACAATAACCCTAAAGGCACCAGGGTGGCGGTGCCACCGGCTTGGGCCCGTAATCGCTGCTCGCAGCTATATTTTATGTTGCTTTTATATGAAAATAAATATAATGAAGACACCCAAGTACTTATTTAATTCCATTCTAAATACGTGTTTATCAATCAATTTTTCTTTAATACACTAGAGATGTTTTTTTTAATTGTTTTTTTTTTTAAATAAAACTTACATTGCATAACTCATAGAGATCACACTGTCCGAGAGTTTGGGAATATTCACACATAACGTACACACATAAAACATTATCAGAATTTTAAAATTAAACATTTTATAAGAGAACAATATATCACGGTTGTTTAAAACCAATGATCATTAAGCTGTGTCGTCAGCAAGTCGTTTCCCATCATGCTTTTGATCAGCGCAGTCAGAGCAGAGCTATGGTGGAGAGCAACTGCAGAATCCGACACGTCTGCCTTGAAGTCACGAGAGTTTTATTATTATTATTATTTTTTTTTTTTGCATGGCATCAGAGCAATGCCCTACGGCAAAGCCCGCACTCGGACACATTTCTACCCGGCATCCTTGCATACAAGCTAATGTCAGTGGCACATGTGCCATTCGCTTCTGTGTGTCAAGTCTAGTGTTCTCTGCTATAGTTTTCTCTTTAAATTGCCTTTTTGTACTACACAAAACATTGGTGCTTATCAGCAAATTATTGATTCCTTATATTGATATACATCAGTTACTTTAAAGGTGCCTTATGTCAAATAATCAATTCATACTACACATATTCCATACCAGATGGGAGCAGTATACCTCCAGAAAGTTGGCCTACTCTAGTCTGGTTTTTAGTTTCAGGTTGTTAATCTTCTATAACCTGTAAAATAGTCCGCTTTGTCCCGCCAAAGCCTATTTTGATTGGTGAGGGATGTAGACTAGAATGACTGCTGCCGCTGCGCTTGACAGGGCGCGTTACGAGCAGAGAGAGAGAGAAGAGAGAAGAGAGAAGAGAGAGAGAGAGAGAGAGAGAGAGAGAGAGAGAGCCCCGGCCGCGCGCACTCTCACGTCTTCAAACAACACGAGCGCGGTCCTGCTCTCTCTCCCTCGCGCATATTAATCAAATCAATTGACACGATAGTAAGACCGCAGTTTCACTTGGAGCATTTGGAGATTTTTTAGAGATTAAAGAGATACAAGCAGTGTGAGTTATTCGTGTGTTGCAGTTTGGCTGGTGGTTATGTATGTTGCCCACATACCGCCTCCCATGGCCGAAACTGGTATTACAACACCTGTCGGGCCGGGGCTAGTAATGCTAATGCTAATTTAGGTTGATATCTCTGCAAAACTATAACTTTTCATTTTTTTTAATGACATCATCGCCCTTATTTCTTCTCATTCTTTTGATGCGTGTAGCTCATTTTTTGGATATTTTTACCTCAATTATTACACATGGCACCTTTAAGAAAACAAAACATAGACACTGAGAAACAAAAATAACTGAGTGACAGAATAATAAACACAATCAGATACCTGACAACTGCAGTTCCGTAGTTATTTTTCGTGTAATTATGTATTCTGTGAGGAAAGAAAGTCGATGCGTGTCTTTAAGTCGTGTCACCATACTGTACAGCAGAGTGCCTGTAGTCTTATCAATGCCAGCGGACCCAAGCAGTCCTTGAGCCTGAGAAACAAAAACACAACTGTATAACATCAGCAATATTACAAAACTTTTTCAAACACCCCTCGTAATGTAAGGTAAGGAAATTCCCATGTAAGTCTAATGACTTTTACAGCGCACAACATTCACTGTGCGAATTAATTAATTATGTACCACTTCGATGGCCTTCTTGAGTGTTGATGAAAGCAGTTCATTTTTCAGGGTTTCCTTAGCTTTCTGCTCACTAAGGCCAATTGACATGAAAATAGACACAGCGTCCGCCATTTCCCTTCTTTGCGCACACACGCCGGTTTACACTTCCTCGGAGCCCGTCTAACCCGTCTAAGCCTTGGCACTTCCTATTAGCCCCATTGTGTATCATCTTGGTTGCAGTTCCACTAGAATTCCACTGGAGGTGATCGCGGGCGAGTGCAGAAAGAATGGGAGTCTATGGAGCTAAACGGCTAAATGTGTCTCTTTCTCCTGCTTGTCGTTGAATTAACGTAGATTTTATTGTTGATTCCGCAAGTTCAATATAGATTATAGGCCAAAAGTTGAATGAACGAGTACTTATATCCTTTCGATGTCTTACAGGTTAGGCCGTTGTTGGGCGAAACACGCTAGCATTCTGCTATTATGTGACGTCATCACATTTTTGAACAGATTTTTAGAACAGATAAGTGAACTTAAAAATGCAATTTTCAGCTGAGTGTATTATCTTAGCCCTCCCTTTTGAATGCAACTTTCAAATTACTTGACTAAAAATTACATCCTAAGAAAAGTGGATTTCTAGGGGTGAAACCCCGTAGACTCCCATTCATCCTGCACTCGCCCGCGAGCGCCCCCGCATGGACAGAGACGTGTTACTGCAGCCAGTCCAGAAACCGGAAGTAACCAGACAGTGCCAATTCTCTTTTTATTAGACATTCTCTGACTTCCTCCAGTCCTGCAGAAGGCGTGGATTTAGATTTGTACGAACCATGATTTCTCCAATCAGATTTGCTTTCACGCACCCTTCCACCAATCGTCGGTGCGCCTCTAGTCTGTTGACACTTAGGGCTGCGTTCCAATCCACTTTTAGACACGCACTTGCGAACTTCCCTTAGCACTTTCCCTCGGGGGAATCCCTGCTGCCATTTTGAAATGCGTTCCACAGACCCTCACTCCCTCGATTTTGAACGAGGGAGCGAGTCTACTTCATATGTAATGATATGTACACACTTCAGGCAGCTCCATATAGGCTACCACAATGCAACACGATTGTGACGTCAATGCATATTGCGCACTGATCTATATAGAATAGAATGAATGAATTATTATTATGAACACACCTATACGCCTATATACAGAATACTGCATTAAACACTTTCGGTGGTAACGCTTTATTTTACGACCCGCAAACAACTGCGTAAGTAAACCGAAATTACGGTGTACGTTTCTGTAATTATAGCGTACCGTACTTCCGTGTAGGTATAGGGGAACAATATGTTAAGTTTGGGGTAATAAAGGGGTAACAAGCAGATAGTATACAACCTGCAAATAACTTCGTAAGTAAACTGAAATTACGCTGTACGTTTCTGTAAATATACCTCCGTAAAGGTATAAGGTAATAAAGGGGAAGCTATGCAAGCAAATTATTTATAATGTAATTATTTTAACAGGTACCTATTATGTTAATATATTCCAGGCAAAAAATGTACGTCTGTTGTATATAAAAGTTATCATCACATTTCTGGCAAAATATGTTCTTGTGCAATTTTACATTTAATTTTGGCATCTGTGGGTTGATTTAACATTAATTAATCTAGTAAGAAAAGCCAATCAATTCATTTTTTATCATACTGTGCTTACATACAGCCATACACGTTTCATTTTCAACCCACAGATGTCAAAATTACCCTGTAAAATTGCACAAGAACATATTTTGCCAGAAATGTGATGATAACTTTTTTATACAACAATTTTTGCCTGGAATATATTAACATAATAGGTACCTGTTAGTTTTAAAATAATTACATTATAAATAATTTGCTTGTATATCTGCTTGTTACCCCTTTATTAGCCTACCCAAAACTTAACATATTGTTCCCTTATACCTACACGGAGGTACACTATAATTACAGAAACGTACACCGTAATTTCGATTTACTTACGAAGTTATTTACAGGGGTTGTATATCTGCTTGTTACCCCTTTATTACCCAAAACTTAACATATTGTTCCCTTATACCTACACGGAAGTACGCTAATTACAGAAACGTACACCGTAATTTCGGTGTACTTACGCAGTTGTTTGCGGGTCGTAAAACAAAGTGTTACCAAAATATCTTTCCCAGTGTGCTTAAATATGCCATTGTCACCCCTGTGCACAAATCTGGGGATACTCAAGTGGTCTCTAACTACCGACCCATCAGTATTCTCCAAGCTGTGTCAAAGGTTATCGAAAAGGTTGTGGCAGAACAACTAATAGCACATTTGAACTCTAGGTCCTTTTTACATCCGATGCAATTTGGTTTCAGGAAAAAACATTCCACTGAAACTGCATGCTGTTACTTCCTTGAGGAAATTAAAAGGAGCCTAGATCAAGGAGGAGTGGTGGGAGCAGTCTTCTTAGATTTACGCAAAGCCTTTGATACAGTGAACCACGAGGTACTAATACACAAGCTGGGTAAATACGATATTTCAATAAATGTCCAAAATTGGAGAAAATCTTACTTGATTAATCGAAAACAATGTGTGCAAATAAATGGAACTTTGTCAACGTCTCTTGACTCCACTGTAGGAGTACCACAAGGATCAATTTTAGGGCCTCTATTGTTTTGCTTATATGTTAATGACCTGCCTTTGATCTGCAAGAGTACAAACATTGTTATGTATGTGTCACGGGTGTGGTGTGGGTAGAAACAGGCAGACTGACGCAAAAGCTCCAATTCAAAACATTTACTAATTTTTCCAAATATACAGGTACGACAGGCAGAAGGTTACACACACAATATCAGGTAACATTAACGAGAACCGACAAAGACAGACTGAACACAAGCAAACTAAATACAAGTCCAAATGAACACTAACGAGGTGAAGACAGGTGACACAGATGATAAAGACGATGAACAGGTGGATAATTGAGGGAGTGAGTTCAGGTGTGGAGACAAGAAGGATTCTGGGTAGTGTAGTGCAGACTAAGACAGACAGGTGCAGACGAAGACTGTGACAGTATGCTGATGACACAGTTGTATATACCCATGGGAGAAGTGCAACAGAAGTAGCCAAAAAGTTATCAAATGTTATGAGCAAGGTCAGTGACTGGTTATATGACTCATGCCTTACTTTAAATGTTGAGAAAACTTGAAAACTAGGGACAACGTGTTCGACGAACAACACCAGAGAGCACGGACGTGCACAGACATTTTGATGGGCAGGGGCTCAAGTGATAAAAGGGCACTTCTCATAATACGTTTTTTTTTTTTTTTTTTTTTACTTTTTTTAAACCAAAAAGTACATATATTAACAACTCCTTTGAGCGTACACAACTCCTTTTTTAAAAAATTATGTAAAAAGTTAATTAATTTTATCTTCCTCAAACTCACGCAATTGTTTCATTTTCAAAAGATGTCTACAAAATAATCAGTTAACAAAGAAACCATGGTCTCCTTACGATTCAATTTTTTAAAAACATTTATTAGGCTTCAAAAATTAAAACAGCTTTTAATTTAAGTGAACTTCAAACAATCCTCACATAAACCCATAATAAATGTCATAGGCCTATTTAGGCTACCTGTGCCCTTCCTGTCTAACAGGTAGCTCATATACAGAAACTGAATAAAGTTATAAGACATACTGCGCTGCATAAATTATAAATTATATATAGACTAATCATTATTAAAGCTACGCAAGTTATTTAAGAGCAGTGGGTAATTTTCTCTGTTCCTTTTGTTCTTTGATTAACTTTACAGACAGAAAGTTTTATTGGTAGCTGGCCCTTTAAGACCAGCGGTGCAGAGCCAGAGACGCGGATCTCACACGCGCCTCGTATGCTGTGTCCCAATGTGAAGGCTGCATCCTCCGAAGACCGCATTTGAAGGCCGCTTGGCCGCATTTGAAGGCCGATTGCGTCACAGCGGCGCGACGAAGGCTGTCCCAATTCAAAGGCTGCATCTTTGAAGGCCGCATTTGAAGGCCGATTGCGTCACCGCGGAGTTATGAAGGCTGTCCCAATTCAATTCAGCATCCTTCGAAGGCCGTATTGGAAGGCCGGTTGCGTCATCGCGGCACGACGAAGGCTACCCTGATTCAAAAGCGACGCCAAATGCACCCTTCGTTTCCCCATGAAAGGAAGGATACATAAATGGATCCTTAGCGGCCTATCCTACCCTGATCTACCCCATAATTCATTGCGCACCGGTGACAACAGCATTTTTAGTGCAGCATTTGGTGTGTAGCCTACAGTTCAAATTCAAATGTTGGCGTTCAACTTTGCATTTTAAAAATACAAAAACCGTTCATTTTTCGTTGTTCAATTACGGGTTAAAAAATGAAAAACGAATGGATGCAAATTTACATGGATTATCAAACTAAAGATAGTATATAACTCTATTTTAGTGATAGTTTTTAGATTAAAGTATTTGATTTTACTAGTATTTTGATTGACAATCAAACTTTTCTCCAAATACATTATTTGAAATATTTAATAATAGGCTATATAATTGCTTCCATTCGTTTTTCTTTTTTTTTAACCCCTAATTGAAAAACTAAAAATGAACGATTGTTGTATTTTTAAAAGGCAAAGTTGAACACCAACATTTGAACTGTAGGCTACACAAATGCTGCAAAAAAAACAGAAACACTTTTTGCCCCTTTATTAAACATTTAACATATTCACAAATTACTATGGAAAAAATGTCGATTAGACAGGCCAGATTAGAACCTGTAAATTATATTTTTTCCGCAGTGCTGAATGAGAAGAGCCATGTCTCTGGAACCATGATTTATGATAATAAATGTGTCTGAATTAATAACGTGGCATTTTAATTGTTCGTTTAAGTGATAATTTCAAGCTTTAGGCTAGGTATATTTTGTTTAAATTCATTTTTGAGACGCGCTTGAGTTCACGGAGATCATGAAAGCGTGATTGATTGTTTTATTTTATTTTACAAAAGGACAACATTTTCTTGTTATGTGAATTTGGACAAATAAAAGTAGTTGCGAATGATGTAGGCTATTATTCTTTTCTGTATGACCAGAAATTATAGAGTAGGCCTATTTTTCAAGTTGTTTCCACTGTTTATAATGCAAGTGTCCGCGGCCGCGCCTTCATGCCATGCAGTGCACGCTCACACTCCCACACACTTGCGTCAAAATCTTGTTTTTATTTGTGATAATCTTAGCCCTGTATTATGACTGACATTTGACGAATTTCTTTGTTCCTTTTTTTGAAAAAAAAAAAAGCGCATTCTAAATGTGTAGCCTATGTAGGCTAATAATATTATTATCATTTGCGTTGAGTTCACTGAAGACAGTAGGCTGATATGTTAATCATAAAATAATGTATGAATGTTTTATTTTTATATAACCTAATCTTGTGTTTGTGTTATATTTATTTTTTAAATGTGAAGTCTTTTTTTGCTTAGGCTTATTCTATTATACTGAGCTTTTTCCTCCTATAAAATTTGACTTTAAAGACAAGTGGCCTAAATGTCGTTTTTTAGAAAATTCAAGAAATATTAAGTTTAAACATAATGAAATGCATCCCGCATAAACAGGAGGCCAGGTTGGCACAGACGAGGCCACAAATCCGTGAGTTTACAAACCTTTGGGAACGGATTGGAAAACCCGAGTAGGCCACATTATTTACGTAAATTAACGCCCAATATTTGAACAGTTTAATCCGGCAAGTCAGTCAGTAGGCTACGCAGCCTCTCAATTCGACGCAGTAAACCAGCTCTGGCCACTGTTTTGGCTAAACCGAAAATACATGAGTCAAACATCCTCACATGTCCTCCAGTAAAATATAAAACATCAAAATGACAATAGCCAATTCAGGCTCCATAGCTGTTTACTCAATTATAACAAATTAATGATCAGGAGGGCAGCTGTCTCTCGCACTGTTGCTATAGGCGCCAGGAGCGGTAATCGGGAACACCTGGATGCGCAATTAGGAAATCCTACGAAGGCTACATGGTGCGTCCTTCGAAGGCCGAATAGGCTGCATCCTCCGAAGTCCGCGGCCTTCGGAGGATGCAGCCTTCACATTGGGACACAGCTTTCCTCTCACGACAACTCTTTGGCTGCGTTCGGAATCGCATACTTCCCTACTATATAGTAGGCGAAAAGAGTAGGCGAGCGAAAAAGTACGTTCGAATCCTCAGTATTCATAAAAGAGTAGGCGAGAATTACCTGGTTGACGTACTAATTATCGCGAGATTTGGACGATAGTGCGTTCGAATATGCCTACTTTCCTACTATATAGTAGGCGAAAACAGTACGTGAAAGAAGCAGTACGTTCGAAACATCAGTATTCCTAAAAGAGTAGGCGAGAAGTTCCCGGATGATCTCCTGCTTTCGCCCAGACATTTGAGTGCTTTTCAGCTTGTACTCATCTATCCCAGGAGGCCACGCGAGAGGATACGTCATTATCAAACATCACGGAGATCAGCGACGCGGGGGTTTTCAAATGTGAGTAAACACCTTGTGTTTAAATCGTATGTGTTAAACTACTATAGAGTAAACGTTTTAACTGTTGAAGGTGTAAAGGAGTTAGACAGTATAGTATAGTTGTGATTTTGCTGTAAAAACATGTTTTTTTATTTATAGCTAGCTAACAGGGGAACTCCTGGGGCCTGTTTCAGAAAGGAGGTTAAGTGAAAACTCTGAGTATGTTAACCCTGAAATGAGGGAAACTCTGGGTTTTCCGTTTCAGAAAGGGAGGTAAGTCAAACCTGAGAAAGCAGGGTAAGTCAAGCCCGTTTCTGAAAGAGAGGTAACTTATACTCAGAGTCAGTTACCATGGTAACTTACTCTGTGAACCTAACCTGGTCGGGAGCAGGTTTACCTCCGTAAACCCAGAGTTTATTTCGGTCTCCTCCCCTTTTTTAAAGAGGAAGCGGTGTTTAAACACCAACAATACTAAAATGTATTTAAATATTCTTTAAGGAATATATATTGTTTCCCCATGCATGGTTTAATTGATTAAATCTGTTTTGCAGCACTTTGCCAAAAAATAAAAGGATTAAAACGTTTGCTAAACTTTTATTTGATTACCACCGTTTTTGATAATATGTTTGTATTAAATCATTAAAAAAAAATCGGAATAAACATTTCATAGAACTCAATTATTGTTTAAACATATTAATAAGTTATTAATGATACAAATAAGTTGTTAATCTAATTCATAATCAATTATTGGAATTAATTGATTAGATATGTTTTATTGAACAAATGTTTAATTTAGGCCTATTTAACTGCCATTTTAACTGATGATAATAATAACCGTAACTTAATAAAGCAGTTTATATATTTAATAATTGTTTAATACCATAAACGGTTATCATACTGTGAAACTCTCATACGTTACAACCCTACATTGGAGAGTCCCCCCCCCCCCCCCCCCACCCCCGCTGTTAAAGTTACTCAGCAACTTTTACTCACATTTTAAATTAGTTACTTTTTACTTTTACTCGAGTAGATTTTTAGACTGGTATTTTTACTTGTACTTAAGTAAAATTTTATCAAAGTAATATAGCCTACTTTAGGTTGAATAACATTCTTCCAGTTTCACCTCTGATATTATAACAGTTGGGTAAGTTACTCTAAAATAGTTATGAATTATTAACTACAAATGACATCTTCAACAGTGTAATTAGATTAATGTAATAATCACTATCTTTATTAGTATTGGTCTACATATTACTAATTACTAAATCCTATATCAACCTCAACCACTTGAACAATAGGCCTACAAGGAGAGACAAGAAACTGCACTTTTAATGCTTTCAAATTAACAATATACAATTGCATGAATTATTCTTGAATTGATCAAAGTGTGTAGAGGGAGAAGGTTACATAAAAAATATACCTTTTAAAAATGTGTTAAATCCACTATTGTTTTATACTGAATTGGTCTATAGTTTATGCAGTAGCCTATTTAATGTAATTGTATCATATTTTATTTTAAATTACAGAAGAATTAAGAGTAATTCCTTTAATTAAATTACAATATTTCGATTACTTGGTAATTAATTACACCCAACGCCTCTTTTTGTCTGGCGCTGTTGCCATGGTGACTCTTAATATCTGTGCTCCATTGATAATGGCTTTTTATAGTTGTGGTGCACGCGCTTAACTCAGAGTCAGTCAACTCAGAGTTGATTGAACCAACTCATTTCAGCTGATCTGTAACCGAAAACTCAGAGTTTCCCATCTCAGGGTAAGTCAACTCAGAGTTCAAGTTTTAACTCAGAGTTGGTTGAACCTCCTTATTGAAACAGGCCCCAGGAAGCACACGTAACGTTACGTCTCTAAAGTGGATTTACATAACCATATACATCTTAAACACGCTTATTTAAAATGTCTATTTACATCTGAAAGGAAAATATTGTATAAGTATTGCATCTGAGTGATGTATGTGTGCTATTATGTAGGATAATTCACTGTTGTCAACACTGTTTACATTAGACAAATGTGCTGTAAATAAGGTAAATAAACAAATCTATAAAGTAACTAAACATGTTATATATTTTATTTTTCCCTTATTACTGTTGATAAATTGAGGAACATTTAAGTTGGATAAAAAGTGAGTTAACACATCAGCTACAACCTCAGCATGTAGGCTAGTATTGAGCAGATAAATCACAGCATTTTTTAAAAAAAAACTTTTAATACATAAATCAAATTACATTGTGCTGTTAAAATGACTGCTTTTGTATAATGTTTGTGCATTTTTGTAGGATCTGAAATGTCTGCAGACTGGTGTGAGCACTGAGGATGAGGAGCCCAGAGCTGAATCCTGGTTACGGTGCCATGGATGAGACCCTCCATCACTCCACCGGCCCTTATGAGACGCTCCATCACTCCACCGGCCCTTATCGCCTCAGATTGTGAAGCGCAGCAACAAGCTCCGGCACGAAGGCACGGTCACCTCACCTCTGGTGAATTCATCAGAATAAAGCTGCAGAATGGGAACCGCTGTGTTGAGATGGCAGTAGGATGTGGGGTTCAGCGCCTGTAAATACATGATTGTAGTTTGAATAAAGCTTTGTTTCATGTGTTGTTGACTTGTATATGCATTTGTTTATTGTGATGGTTATTTTTATTTGTTCTTTTACTCATTTATTCATGTTTCTTATTGTTTTCAGTATATAAAATATAATTATTTAATTTATGTATGCATTAATTCATTGCTTGACTTTATCTAGTGTGTATTAATGCATAACTATGTCATATGACAAAACAAATTACATTTAGCTTGTTTTACACTCTTAGAAAAAAGGGTTCATTGGGGTTCTATATAGAACCATAGGGTTCTTAAGAGTGTATTAAATTATATTATACCATGGTCTGGGTGAATACTCGATTCTGATTGGCTGCAGGGTGTCCGTTAAAAAGTGATAGAGGACACCTAGTAAAGTAGTTCTGGTGAAACTGCCTGTTTACCATTCGAAATTAATAAATAAATGCACTGCCTACAACAGCTGTGAGTAACCATAGCAACAGGCAGTCCACACAGGGCGCGCGCTCGTTCAGGGTTCAGGGTCCTGGGTTGCGCGATGATGCAATCGGCTGTTCTGGGGCTAATACTAATACAACAATGAGCGACTTCGTTATTTCATCTTCAGTCTCACACTGCTCTCACGGACTGACGGAGCCCAGTAAGCCCGCAGACTGCTCTCGCATCGATGGCCTGTCACAGACATTATTGGCTCTCCAGTCCAGCATCGGAGAGTCGACCTAACGTTACAGCGGTGCTTCGGAGGTTGTGGTTAGTGTAGACATAGTGTTTTATGTGTAATAAAAAAAAATAACTATGCCTTTGTGTTTCATGAACTAAAAATGCATTTTTGAACCTGAAGGGTTCTACAAGCTGAGCGGACTATAAATATCTCCGGTTGCTAAATAAACCGTTAGGCAAGTTATTATTTGTAAAAACTAGAGATTTAGCCTAATTAAAATATAAACTAATGTTTTAAAAATGTTTTATTTGGCAAGTGACCATGGTATAAGCGGGTTAATGCCCTTCGAGGTGTCCGTTGTAAGGTTTTAATGGACTTCGGCGGAGGCAACCGTCCTCCGCTGCGCGTCGGCCGGTTTACACCTCGCCGTCGTCCATTAAAACCTTACAACGGACACCTCGTCGGGCATTAACCCTTACTCATTTTTAGTATATACATTTAAATAAGTAATATAATTAAGTATTGGTCAGCATTTAATATTATTATTTTGTTTAAGTTTTGGGGTGGGCTAACAATGCAATTCATTCTGAGGTAATATACATTTTTAAGGAGCGATACACTTTCATTTTTCGAGAATAAAATCAACAGTTTTCTCCAACGGAGAGATCTTCGAGCAGCTGCCCGTCTCCTTTGTGCAGACATTACACACGCCGAGGAAAACTGTTCTAGGTAGGGCTGTCGAGTTACTGATGTTATGAAGTGTTAGTGCACCTGTCACTCATATAATTTAAAGTTATTACATACAAGATCATGGAAAGATACCATAGTTGTATCATAATACATAAAAAAATGTTTTTGTTATAAGTCTGAGGGATGAAACGAGAGGTAAATTCATCAAGAAAAAGGGAAACAAATAAGAAACTTTTTGGGTATAAAATAAAGAAATTAACGACATATTCAAGATTTGGGGGTTTCTTATTAAAAAAATATATCGTTATAAGGATAAAACTGTGGGTCACATTAGTATGGTTTAAAATATAACAACTTAGATCAACCCTAAATGTATTCACAAAATAAATGGAGAGCTGTTTCTTCAACAATACCACAAAATAAGCAAGTTTAATCAATATCGAGATATTTACAGATAGATGAATTAAACGTGTCGTTCATATCTTTTAAGTTGTTGCGCTTGTGATAACGCGTCGTAGGTCACATGATAACGTCAACATGGCGATGATGTCCGGATCGCATTCATACTCAACGAGATTTGGCTATAAAGTACCTACTCTTTTAGCGCTCGTTAAGTAAGTATTCATTGAAATTAAGTACCTACTCATTGAGTATGCGATTCCGAACGCAGCCTTTATGTCCATCATAAGACTGCTCTTATGTTGTGAAGATACTTGACAAACTACATTTTGGCATAATTGTGTGTGTTATTGTTCGTTCAAGCGCGAAAGAGTACTGTATTCTGGCGCGCGGTCTGTGCATGCGCACGATACTGGCGCGCGTCTTCACAGTGAGGACATTCACATGAGAAGAGAGAGAGAGAGGGAGCGCATTAGAACTCCTGACCTGATATCACTATTCAATAAATATATTTGTTTGACAGGGAAGCTGTGCGCAAACAGGATATATATTGATATATATATACCCTTCCCACGGAACATATTTTATGCACAGATTTTCACACTTTTTCGGGCTTGTCAAAGAGTTGGTTGCTAAGTAAGCAAGTTTGCACACATTGTTAAGATTGTGTGTGTGTGAGTTTGTGTGTGTTGTGTATGAATGAGTGTGTAGAGTTGGATTGTGCTATAATGTGTTTAAGATGCTGCTATATTGTTTTTGTGTTTGTTGGGGAGGGGTGAAACCGAGAATAAATAGGCTGATGGTCTCCCTGTTTCTGTATTGCTGTAACTTGTATACCTGTATTTATGATGGACATCACTCTTTTCATATTCATATTCATGTGCAATTTTAATTTTAATTTTAAATTTGTTATACCTGCCCAGGGACTACAGGTGGAAATTAGCAAATGTTGCTACAACCTGGCCCAAGACATATTCTCTTGTTTATCAAGTTTAATGTTTATTGAGCATTGTCCCTGTTCTAAATAAAATAATTTCCAATTCCAACGCATGAACTAATTGTTCCGCATTTGTCAGTGAGACCATATGACATAATTTATATATATTTTTTAGATGGAAAATGCTGTTTTACAGATACTAGACACGTGACTTTCAAATGAATGAATGAATGAATGAGGCATTTATATAGCGCTTTCATATGTACTTCTGTACACCCAAAGCGCTTTACAATCATATCAGGGGTTCTCTCCTCAACCAGCACCAGTGTGCAGCATCCACTTGGATGATGCAACGGCAGCCACAGTACAACGGCGCCAGTGCGCTCACCACACACCAGCTATAGTTAGAGAGGAGAGAGAGTGATAGAGCCAATTCAGTGGATGGGGATTATTAGGAGGCCATGATTGGCAGGGGCCAATGGGTGGAATGTGGCCAGGACACCGGGGTTACACCCCTACTCTTTACGAGAAGTGCCATGGGATTTTTAATGACCGCAGAGAGTCAGGGCCTCAGTTTAACGTCTCATCCGAAGGACGGTGCTCTTTGACAGTATAATGTCCCCGCCACTATACTGGGGCGTTAGGACCCACACAGACCACAGGGTGAGCACCCCCGGCTGGCCTCACTAACACCTCTTCCAGCAGCAACCTGGTTTTCTCAGGTCGTCTCCCATCCAGGTACTAACCGGGCTCAGCCCTGCTTAGCTTCAGTGGGCAACCAGTCTTGGGCTACAGGGTGATATGGCTGCTGGCAATATCAGATTGGTGATTGAAAGATTGGTATCAAAGAGCACACCCAGGTTCCTAACTGACGACTTAACATCAGTGGTATCATGAAAGAAAAGGAAGACATCTATACATGATTCAGAATAAAGTAGGCATACTTAAAGCAACAAATAGAAGAAAATAACAAAGTTGGGTTTCACTTTATTTTGATGGTCCCTTTAACACATTATGTTGCCTATAAGTAACATTGCCCCTACCTGCGTGTCTACTAACTGATTAGAGTGTTAGTAGAGTATTAGTAAACTGGTAGGGTTAAGGGTTAGAATAAGTTGACATCACATGCAGTTGCAAAGTTACTTATAGTCAGTGTCAGTTGGAGGACCATCACAATAAAGAGTTTGCAGATATTAAGCAGACATTCTACTAATACTCTAATGAGAGTTAGTTGACATGTAGTTGCAAAGTTACTTTTTTTTTAATACTTTTTTTATTGTGACATTCTTCATATTGCAAACATACAATTAATATGTCAAAGTAGACACAATATATTTTCCCCCTTTTTTCTCCTTCTTTCCTTTACCCCCTTTACAACCCAGTGGGAAAAAATAATAATAATAATAATAATAAATAAATAATAATAAATAAATTAATAATAATAATGATAAATAATAATAAAGAAACTCCCCCCCCCAAAAATAAATAATAATAATAAAAATAATAATAAAATAATAATAATAATAATAAAAAAATAAAAAAAATAATAAAAAATAATAATAATAATAATAATTAGCAGAAGGAAATGTACATATATACATACACATACATACCCACGCACATATATATACATACCTATACATATATACATACCTATACATACATACATACCCAGACGTACATCCCATATACAACCATATATTCACATTACATACGTAAATGCATACACATGCGTACATACATACCTCTCCATATACATGTTTACATATAGACATACAAATTTCCATATAGCTACATCATGTATCACAGAGATTACATCCATGCCTCATCTAACTACACAGGTCCACATCCGTGCTTAATTTTTATTTTTCAGTGCATTTGGTTAGCATATGCGAACCATCTCTTCTTAAATAACTTCATTTTACCTCTCATCTTATGCGTTATCGTTTCATTTTCATACAGGTTTTCTACGGCTTCAATCCATTTATCCAACCTGGGTGGATCAGTTTTTTTCCAACCTCGAGTTATTTGTTTAATAGCAGTTTTGGTTGAATTCCCAACATTATTTCAACATTAACTGAGGGTGCAAGAGTGATGCTAAAACAACATTACTTTGTAACGTTAATTCAATGCAATTAGCGTTGACGCATCAACACTGAGTCAACATTGTTTCAATGATTACATGCTATCTGGGTATTTAGATGAATTAAGTTTAACATCTGTGACTGAAACCCAGAATGAAAGCTTAGTAAAAAATATAACCCAAATGGAAATAATAAAAACTATTGAAAAGGGAAAATTGGGGAAATGCCCTGGAGAAGATGGTTATACCTATGAATTCTACAAAGATTACAAATACCTAATTGTACCAGTTTTACATAGAGTGTTTAATGAGGTGTTACAAACAGGAAAATGGCCAGATACTTGGAAAAATGCAATTATAACAGTCATAGCTAAAGAAGGGAAGGACCCAAAACAATGTTCATCGTATAGGCCTATTTCACTTCTGAATGTTGATCAAAAAATATTTACATCTATTATGGCAAACAGGCTCTCGGAAATCTTACCATCTATTATAAATCAGGACCAAACAGGATTTGTCAAAAATAGATTTCTTAGTGACAATATACGTCGAACCCTTAATGTTATTGATTTTGCTAGAAAAACAAAACAACAGATGATAGTGCTTACATTGGATGCGGAAAAAGCATTCGACCGAGTATCTTGGCCTTTTCTGTTTGTAGTTTTGAATAAATTTGGCTTTCACAAGAAATTTATTAATTTAATGATGGGAATGTATAATGATTCTGCAGCCAGAAAGCCATTGGTTCGCTATCGAAACCCTTTCGGATTAAACGAGGGGTAAAACAGGGCGATCCGCTCTCTCCACAGATTTTTGCCTTGTGCATTGAGCCATTGGCGGAATGCATAAGGACAAGTATGGGTATAAAGGGGATTAAGATACAAGATGAAGAACATAAACTGGCGCTATATGCGGACGATGTCATAATATTCTTAACTGATATAAATAAATCATTACCGGTGCTTCTGGAGGAAATTGGGAAATACGGAGCTATTTCAGGTTATAAATTAAACTCAGCTAAAACTGAAGCCATGGAAATAGGATGCAACCTCCAAACAGAATTTAGGAAAAAGTTTAAGTTGAAATGGGATCAGAACAAAATAAAATATTTAGGTATTACAATTCCTAGAGAAATTGATAAATTGTACACATGTAATTATAAAGTTTTGGAAAACTCCTTAAGGCAGGATCTTATGCGTTGGAAAATCCTGCCACTTACAATATTTGAAAAAATAGGAATTATAAAAATGAATGTATTGCCACGCTTTCTTTTTCTTTTCCAGAACCTTACTCTGTATTTATTAAACTCATGCTTTAAGGAGTGGGAAAGAATGCTAGGAAAATTTATATGGGATGAAAAAAAAACAAGGGTAAAACTTAAATTTTTACAACAAAAGAGGGAACAAGGTGGGTTGGGTCTACCAAATTTGAGCCTTTATTATCATGCAGCCCAAGTCAAAAGTATTTTAGTTTTGATGAATAATAAAATGAATCCTAAATGGAAATCTATTGAGAACAAATTGGTAGACTCACCCACCTCTCTAATTTTCTCAGGGCAAACTGCAGAAAGGGTCAAACATTTGAATTATTCTATTTATCATACATGGAAGAGTTGGAAAAGATTATGTAAAATTATGAAAATAAAATCAACTGATATGGTTTGCCTGAGGGAAATTAGTCAAGATCCAGACTTCACTCCGAATCGTATGGATGAGACTTTCAGGATATGGGAAACTAAGGGACTTACAAGATTTCATAAAATGTTCAAAGATAATGCAGTAGATACATTTGAAAATCTATCTAAGGACTATAACCTTTCAAGTAATCATTTTTTTAGATACCTCCAAGTAAGGAGCTATATAATAACAAATATACAGTCTTTCCAAGACCTCAGTCCTATCATGGAGCATATTTTGAAAGTCTATGAAAAGTCGAGCTTTAAAAATGTAATGGGACAAATTTATAATATTTTAAATAATAATAAAGATAATCAAATTAATAATATTTTGAATTCTTGGAAGAAAGATATTGGAATAACAGTGACTGAAGAGGAGTGGAGTCAAGCATGTAAAAATGTTTTCAGCTATGTTAAGTCCCCCTATTGCCAGGAATATGCATGGAAACTATTGGTTAGATTTTTTAGAACACCACTGAAAATTAGTAAATATACAAATCAAATACAATACTGTTGGAGAGAGTGTGGTGAAGGTAATGTTGACCTGGCTCATGTCCTCTACACATGTTCAGAAATCCAACCATATTGGGGTAATGTGTTGGAATTAATGAAGCAAATTTGTGGTCAAAATACTAATTTTGAACAACTACATGTCATGCTTGGCATACAGCCGGAAGGGTTAAACAAAGAAAATTATTATATCTTCTGGGTGTTGAGAATTAATCAATGGTAATAGTATTGATTCAACATTACAAAGTGATATTTTATCAACATCACTTTTGCACCCTCAGTTAATGTTGAAATAATGTTGGGAATTCAACCAAAAATCAACGGTAATAGTATTGATTCAACATTACAAAGTGATATTTTATCAACATCACTTTTGCACCCTCAGTTAATATTGAAATAATGTTGGGAATTCAACCAAAAATCAACGTAATAGTATTGATTCAACATTACAAAGTGATATTTTATCAACATCACTTTTGCACCCTCAGTTAATGTTGAAATAATGTTGAACAAAAAATCAATGGTGATGCTATTGAATCAACATTACACTATGATTGATTCTACATCACTGCTGTTGAATCAATATTGAAATTAACAAAAATAATCAATGGTAATATTGTTGAATCAACGTTACACTATGATGTTGAATCTACATCACTGCTGTTGAATCAGCTCTGAAATTAATCAATGGTAATATTGTTGAACCAACGTTACACTATGATTGATTCTACATCACTGATGCTGAATCAATATTGAAATTAACAAAATAATTGTGAAATCAACGTTACTATGATGTTGAATCTACATGTTGAATGAACATTGAAATTAACAAAAAATAATCTTTGGTAATATGGTTTGATCAATGTTACAATGTGATGTTGATACTAAATACATCTTGTTGAAAGACTGAAAAGGAACGTCAAACAATGTTGCCATCTGATGTACCAATTAATGTTGAAACAACATTAATATTTCAATCACACTTCAATGGTGCGTCAACAAATTCCTGACCATTTCAAAATTTGTCGAAAACCTTTTAAAATATAAATGACACCTTTCCAGCAGTTGAGTCAATTTATTTTATTCAATCAATCAATTACAACAAATATATTCAAATATCATTGTTTTAAAAAAGAAAAGAGGAGAAATAGGACAAAAGCATTTCAACCTTTAAAAATAAAATTGGCTTCAGAAGTCTGATGTCATCATAACTACAGGTCCAGCAGTTCAGGTTTTTAAAAATATGTCTTGCATCCTCAGACTACTGCCTCTTTTCCTTTGAGTTCTCTGGAATCTGAAAAAGAAAGCATGATGTTCCTCAAGAACGAATCAATTCAGTTGTCATACATAGTCACATTCAATAATATGCTAAACACAATATGATTAACTTTTTTTTTAAAGTCACTGAAAGAAAAATATTCTAACTACGATTATAGTATCGTGAAATTCTGTTTATTTATTTTTATGAATGCTTTAATATCAAAAGAAAGCGCTAGCAGGGGTGTCTGATTTATCTCCAGCCCCAATTAAACACACCTGAGGCAGATAATCAAGATCATGATCAATAAACACTTCCAGGTGCTGGAGCTAAACTCTTCATGAAGAGGAACAAACACCTCTGAGCTATAGCCATTACATTTCTCAGTTCATTTTCTGTGAAACTACAGCATTCAAATAACACTTTTATCTTGTAAAAAATATCTTAGTTTTTTTCAATGCAAATTTCTTTAAAGGGATAGTTCAGCCCGAAATGAAAATTCTGTCATCATTTACTCACCCTCAAGTTGTTCCAAACCTGTATGAGTTTCTTTCTTCTTTTGAACACAAAATAAGATATTTTAAAGAATGTCGGTAACCAGAAAGTTGACGGTGGCCATATAGGAAATAAATATGTCAATGGCTAACATCAACTGTCTGGTTGCCAACATCCTTCACTCAATCTTCTTTTGTGTGCAGCAGAAGAAAGACATTCATACAGGTTTGGAACAACTTGAGGGTAAATAAATGATGACATAATTTTAATTTCAGGCTGAACTATCCCTTTAAAGCTGCAGATTCACCTTATGTAGACCCTAATCTCTTTAAATATCACAAAATAGCCATGTCAGTCACTTTCTTAATAAACACTAGATGTTTTATTGTTATTGTGTTTCAGTGGAAACAAGCTAAACTGAATGGAAATCAGTTATTTCTCAAATTTAATACAGATTCAGGAATATGAATGATTACCTGATTAAGCAGTGATAAGATACAGGATATTATCAAGTCCCAGATCAGGTGATTATGCTGTCGACAACAACTCAGTGTATGATCAATGTCAGCATTATCAGGAGGTGCTTTTTTAATTGTCCATCTTCATCTGCCTTCACTCCTACTAAAGGAGCAATGTGTTCTGCATGGAAGCACTGACCGATACAAGACATGGGCCATGTTAACATTCATGCTCATGTTCATGTCTCTTGCACCTTAAGAAATGTGTTAAATGACATAACTTTATTCAGGAAATTCCTAATAAACTTTACTAAAGCAAGATGCAGTTTTTTAAGAATGTAGAAAAATAGATGCTTTATTCAAACACTTTAATAACTTTGTAATCTAATTACAGTGAGTAACAACACAAATCAAACACAAATAAGCATGCAAAACAAAGGAACAGAGAAATAAGGTAGATGCACCATTGTTTGAATCTGTGCTAGAGAAGTCATGTAAGTATGTCAGGTGATTCAACAAACAAGACTTCTGTATAGGATGCACCTGTTTTCTCTCTAATGAGGAAGCATTAGACTACTGAGAAGTGCACATGCAAAGACAAAATGGGCGTTTACCAATCAGTGGCCAATTTCAAACTACAATACAGGTAAATGTTTTTCAACCATTTTTCAACAGACTTGCTAAAATCATGAAGGCCCACCCCTAAACCAAGCCCCCAGTGGATTACAGCAAATCGGGTAAAGCGGTTGATAATGCCCATTGTGGTTTGAAAACGCCCCACTGATCGAGAAACACCCACTAGTGTTCTGCAGAGATACGCCTGAATGATCTTGTGCTCATCAACTACAAATCATTGTTAGTTCAATGTCACTGTCTCCACCCATGTGTGCTGTTGGCTTTCATCAAAATTTCAATGCTGATCCAGCACACTTTAAACATTGAAATGTCAATCTCAACCAAAATGATGGTTTAGATCAAAACTCAACATTGTATCAATGTCACCATGCTATCTGGGTAACTTGCAATTGTCTGTTTGTCAAAATTATTTACTTCTGAAAGGTTTTCATAGTAATTCCTGAAACAAGATAGAATATCTTGTCCCCCTCTCCTTGGCGTTGCATTATCCATAATTATATTGATTACCGCTTTTTCTTTGTTCTTTTTTATTTTGGAGGCTAAAATTCGTTGAGATTTGGAGCTATTGTCATAAAATAAAAATAATTGTTTAGCAAAAGTGAAATCTTTTACCAAGTCCTCTGAATTAATACTCTCTAATTCTTTTTT
The DNA here is from genome assembly GCA_036326025.1 of Chrosomus eos. Classification (NCBI taxonomy): domain Eukaryota; kingdom Metazoa; phylum Chordata; class Actinopteri; order Cypriniformes; family Leuciscidae; genus Chrosomus; species Chrosomus eos. The sequence continues at coordinate 10,441,670 of CM070836.1, read as the reverse complement.
TGCATCATTCAGTTCTTTTTCTATGTTAGTCATTTTTCAAGTAATCAAATGATTACTTTCAAGTAATCATTTGAGTCTGTTGACTCAAAGTTACTTATAGTCAACAGAATGTTCATAAGGGACCATCAAAATAAAGTGTTACCCAAAGTTGTAATGAATAGACTCAGCATTGGGCATTGTAAGTTAAATGGAACTCTTTTTATATTAAGAAAGCATCCCACAGGTCAATGCAATGAATATCAAGAGGAGAATACAGTTAGGCACATTTTTATGTCATGCAGGAAATTTACAAAAGAAAGACAAGAGTTGAAATATAATTTACAAGAAATTGGTGTAGGGCAGTATAATGTAAAAAAAAGTAGCCAATATTAGATTGTGGGACCAGGGGAGGAAATATTTGTTTCATTTTTTTAAAGAGGACTGGACTGGAAAGACAAATATAATTATGAAGTGACAAGCAAATAGACTACAGGTGGCAGTAATGCATCTTTTTGGATGCCATAAACCATAAAACACCAAGGAGAAGGAGAAGAAGAGGTAATGCGCCGAATGGTGTTCAATCTGTAATACAATTTAGTAGGAAAAGGAAGATAAATACAATGTTTAAGATTAGCCTATGGACTGTCATTTCATTAAGTGAAAACATGTTTTTTCGGCACACTGAAAAAAAACCCGTCTGAAAACGTTCTCTTGCCTCCTTCCCATACGCAGCGTTTTGTTGTTGTTGTTGTTAACATTGGAGGCTCGACTTTAAATCTGCTCAAAACTGCGTTGTGAGTCTATTTATCTTTTCAGGGCTGATCAGGATAAACCAATCACCTCGTTAGCTGGCAACATTTTCTGCACAATAGACTGCAAAAATGTTGTACTGAAGTATACTTATTTCTGTGAAAAATAGTTGTTTCTGTTAGGCTACTTCTGTCGTATAGAATATAGGCTATACCGCATGCACACGATATATTAAGTATAGGGTGTCTCTTTTTGTGCTACAGACCTAATTTATTTAAACTTTTCTTCTGTGCAAACCATATGTCTTTTCATAGCATGTTTTAATCTATTTCAGTTTATTTTATTCTTTCCTTGAATTGTTGTTATTATTACTATTTAGCTATCACAGTAGCTGTAGCTGACTTATATGGATATGTCCTGATGGTGTAAGGATCAAAGCTCCATAATGTCCCAGCATGCTCTGCTCTCTGTGGGTTGTAAGGCATGGCGGTCACTCACATGTCCACAGTCAGAGCTTCGACTGGATCTCACTCTGGGATGTGGTCAGACCTTCAGGTAAACTATATTCTACTGTTTTATTGTTCTTTTCAAAAGAAAAAAATATTTAAAAAGGGTCAATTCTATGCTTTTGTTGCATTTTATTTACTCCCTGGATTCCATTTATAATGTTAGTCATTGTTTCTCCCAAGCCAATCTTATTTTTTTATTTCACACCGTCTCTCACCCTAAGCATGCTGTTTTTATACTGTACTTTTTAAGATGTCTTTGTATATTGTGTTTTGACTGGCCTACCAAGACAAGTGAAATAATTAACAACACTCCCACCAAGCTGCTAAATACTGAGTAGGTACTGATATGTAAATATGGGCTGTAAAGATACAGTAAGCAGCATACCATATATAGCACACTGTACGTAAAGTAGTATTTTATTCTGTACAATGTCTTAAATTTTAGATGGCGTGAGACTGCAGATGGTCACTGGACGGGAGTAATGCGGGGAAAAGTGTGGACGCTTACTCAAACAGAGGATAGGTTATGGTACTATGTTTACAATCATCAAAAAAATCCAGGAACAGAAAACCGACTGAAACAAAAAGTGGAAGAGGAGGAGCAGTTATTGGGGAAGAGGTCAAAAAGAATGATTGACGTGAAGCAGGAAGAGGTGGGAATGTTCACAGTTATGTCAGAACCTGACAACAAAGAGGAGGAACTTCTGAGGGACTATTTCCAGTTAGGTGTTAAATTAGGAGATCTCTACGGGAACTGGAGCACCGCAGATCCACACTTTAAGAATACAGCAAACATCTTCACAGGTACATATCTAATTAATGGAATAGTTCACCCAAAAATGAAAATTCTGTTATAATTTTCTCATGTCATATGATTTCCTCTTAATCACAAATGCAGTTGTGCTGAATTTTTGTGATGCTTTTTTCCATATATTGAAAGAATCAGTGGCGTAGCGCAAATCTGTGGGGCCCACTGCAAACGCATGTCCGAACCCACCAACTACACCTATCGTCAGCATGCGATTTCTATATAGTCCTGTGAGCAGAGCAGGGAGTGGATCAGTGAACATACCGCTTTTACCTCGAACAAGTCAAGAGAAATTTAATTTGGTCCTCCATAACAAAATGCATGCAGTTTAGTTTTTTAAACGTTAGAGGGGAAAAAGTTACATAGTGTACATTTAAGAAGATGTAAAAATAATTAATGGACTAGTTTCAGTGCCGATCCTGACCTCCCTGGGGCCCTAAGCAAAATTCTGCTAAGGGGCCCTCTACCTGACCCGTGACGCCGTGAGATATGTAAACCATTTGCCACTGCCACAGTCACACCTGACACTTCAGTGCTTCCAATACAATCCTCCCTCCTTTAAACAAAACAGTCAAATAATAAGTACAACAAGAACGGAATGAATATTTACTGAATAGAGTATTTTCTATAGAATATTAAGATAACAAGTGAATATTGTGATGCAGATATCAATAATCCCTGTGAGTGAATGACATCATTGATATCAAGAATTAACTTTTGTACAAGTGAACATGTAATTCCTGATATCAAAAATAGACATTGGTAGATAAAAATGTAACTAAGGGGCCCTACTAGTAAATATAATCAAGAATTCACATTGCAAATAGTAAAAAAAAAAAAAAAAAAAATTATTGATATCAAAAATGCATAAACTGTGAATGAATAAAAGCTAAAATGGCTTGCCATAGCATGTTAAAGTTTTTTTTATTATGCATGTTGAAGCAATTATTGATTTATGGTTATTATTTACTGAGGGATGTGCATTCATATTGACCAGTATGTCCAGCTAATCAACACTTTAAATTCAATATAGCCTATAAATCAAAGTCAATCAATGTCAAATTGTCAATACATTGCTTTTCATCTTGCATAATTAGTGTAGTTGTTTAGAGTTTTTACTACACATTAACTGAGACTATAATCAGTGTCTTGTTTTAAAAGTGTGTAGCCTATAATGTGTACTTTGATGAGGAGTGCCATCATTCACACCCATATATTGTACAGTATGTCTGGTCTCCACATATATTTCTGCTTGAAAAATGCGCGTTTCATTTCGTGCACGCGCATATGAACGCATGATAACACACGCGACGCGGTTATCTTTTCCGAGCAGTTGCACTTTAAAAAACACAATAGAAATGCACATAAACTTAAAGGTTGTGTAGGTAAGAAATTTATTAAAAAAAAATTCAAAATTTGTTTAGACTTTCTATATATATATCAATGCATAATTAAAATCTAAGTACTCTGAAAAATAAAGTATAAAAATCGAGTGTCTGTAGACCTCTCACGACTGTTTTAAAGACAGCTCATTATTTCCATTCACTTCACCCCCTCCCTTCTGGTCTCCTTCCAAAGCCACACCCCCAAAACACATGAACGCGCAACTCTGACAGCTGAGCTGAAGACGCATTATTTACCTGAGACGAGCGAAGAGTAGAGGAACGAGTGCATGTAGTGACATCATGTCAGACACACATGTAAATAAAAAAAATCTAACTTTAGCATTATGAAGTTAAACAAATAAGTTGTATTTTATTACTCACTATCAAACTAGCATATTGATATTGGTAAACTTTACAATATATATTTATTGATTCGCTAATTATCTATAAGGCAAAGTTATCTATAAGGCAAAGCTAAACACAGGTTGTGTGATACACGTTGTTCCATTGCCATCATTTACACTGTGATGTAGATGAATTTCGTGTAAGATTTATAACACAAAATATTAACACACACATACAACATAGTGTGTACGACACACAAAGATACACGATAAAGACATCAGTAAACATCGGTCTAGAATATCAAAACAAAGATGAAAAAAATGATAAATCATGGTAAACATGTTAAAAGAGTTAGACAGAGGGTAAATATAATACTAAGAAAAATACCAGGATGTGGAGTAACGTTAGACCTACTATCTGTTAAACCTACATTTAGTTAAACAAAATTATGCACAATTCAACACTACAGCTATCATCTTGAGCTAAGTCTATTATTTACCGTCTCTACTACGGCTCGCTGAGTAATGCTATGTTAGCTATATTAGGCAGCTGCGTGTGCTAATGACGCATGCTTCTTGAAAAGATAAACAAAAAAATCTGTATGATCTAAATACAAAAAGACAGATTTACCTGTCCAGCAGAAATGAAGCCATCAAGGCGTCACTTTTCAGCCCCTTGAGGTCCCTCAGTTCTCGCCAACGCTGGAAAGCCACGCCGATATTCACCCGAGTTTTATTTCTTTGTTTATCCAACAACTTTTTGTTCATTACCTTTTCTTGTAATGTAAATGACTTCCTTTTTTTTGACTGGGTTGCCTTCGTGAACTGCAAATGTGGACTTAGATTGGTCTTTCTCTGCCATTGTTTTGGTAATCCTAGGTTCCGTGGCTCTTGAATTACACAAACCAAACGAGTGGCGCGCAAAAGGGCAGGTCCTGTGTGGCGAAGGGGTGGTTGCCATGGTTGCGAGAGAGTGACAGTCGCCTAGGCCAATCCGTTGTTTCGTCCCGGTTCGAAATAATGAGCTGTGTTTAATGCAGATTAAACGGTCTAGAGTCAATCGATTTTTATACTCTTTTTTTTTTCAGAGTACTTAGATTTTAATTATGCATTGATATATATAAAAAGTTTAAACAAATTTGGAAAAAAGTTTTTTATAAATTTCTACCTACACAACCTTTAACTTTACTTTGCTGACATCAAACTTGTGAACACAAGTTGAAAACACAAGTTTACCTGATTGTTGTTCCCGCAATTCACTCTCTTTTCTTTCTCTTTCTTTTTGTAACCAGAAGGATAGTTTCGCTTAATTTTGTCATTGATGTTGTAAACATTAATTGACGCGCTATGACACGAGGGGGAGGCGGGGCCTTGCGTAATTTGCGGGGCCCTACGCAGCTTGCGTAGTGAGCGTATAGGGCGGATCGGCTCTGACTAGTTTTATACTTTTATGATGCTTTTATGGTGCATTGCCAGACACTTTGAAACCCATTGTTTATTGTATGTTTTCAAACAACTTGAGGGTAACAATAACAGTATTTTCTTCTCCGCTCAAGGTGCACTCGTGTAATTTTTCGGTTTAAAGAAGATTTACACACATCATATTTGTATCTATTAACTAGAGCCCGACCGATATGGATTTTTGGGGGCCGATACCGATAAAAAAAAATTCTGGTACCGATATATCGGCCGATATTATTTATGTAGCAATATTATTTATGTGTATCATAGTACAGTACCAGTCAAAAGTTTGGACACACTTTCCTATTGGTGTGGATGGGTACTGTATATATAATACAAAGTATTTAAACAGAATAAATATATAAACGTTTTGCAATGATCACTCAAATGATCAAACACTTGTGTGACAAAGATATGTAATGGAGGCAGGGGGAAATGATAGAATGAGAATGATACATTTGAGCTGTAACCAAGCATTGCATGTTATATTATATTATAAATACTGTTGCATAATCTTCACTAACGACTTTGTCTTTTAATTTAGGCACGTTATATAAAACAACTTGTATCAATAAATATATCAAAAGTGTCACTGACATTATCTTCTATTTTTAGTCTTAATTTATCTAATCTCTACCAGTGGAGGAAGAACTCAGATCTTTTTACTAAAGTAAAATTTATAATATCATAATGAAAGCGTATTTAATTACATAATGTACAGACTTTTATACTATTTTAAATAAGTAGTAAGGAAAATGTACTGAACGTGAAACTAGGCTACTCTTAATGCAAAATGGCCCTATATAAAGTGTTATAATTATATAAATGATTGGAATATTGCTTGATGTTGTAGCGTAGCGTTATAGGCAGAATGAGCTTTAGCACTGTCTACATCGGACGTGGCCGTTATTGCTCGCGTGAGTCGCAACAGCTGTTTACCCGAGACGCGGAAAAGCGCCCGTTACAGAGCAGAATGGGGCATCAGTTTACTGTCGGAGATTTGTCGCTTGCGCCACGCATTTTAATCAATCAATTGCCTGGATTTGATAAATAAGAAATATAGCAGACAATATAATCAGGACTTCTCAGCTGCGCGCTTGCAATAGTCACAAGCTCACACAATACGTGACAGAGGCTGGTAGCAGAGAAATCACTTCTGTGAATTACACTGCGCAAATCAAAAGTAGGCTAATAGTCTACTACCCACCGGATAAAGAAAGGTTGGCTCTCAACAGAACATATAGGCCATATATTCATTTTATTTTATTTTTCGTGTTCGCATTTGGGATCGCAAAGCGGCAATAAAGTGCTTTAAAACTTTCACACAGACCTCGAACTTTTCATTAAAGTGAATTTCGTTTTGTATTAATTATATCTTAATTTTAAATAATGTTTCATCAACCAAATGCCTGGATTTAACAAATTAGAAGTAAATATAGCAGACAATATAATCAGGACTTCTCAGCTAGGCGCTTGCAATAGTCACAAGCTCACACAATACGTGACAGAGCAGAGGCTGGCAGCAGAGAAATCAATTCTGTGAATTACACTGCGCAAATCAAAAGTAATAGTCTACTACCCACTGGATGAAGAAGGGTTGGCTCTCAACAGAACATATAATATTCATTTTATTTTATTTTTCGTGTTCGCATTTATGAGGAAAAAACGGACGTGACAAGCTCCGAAAGCGGCACTAAAGTGCTTTAAAACTTTCACAGATACGTCGAACAGAAAGCACACAAAGCCTTTCATTAAAGTCAATTTCGTTTTGTATTAATTATATCTTAATTTTAATCAATGTTGAATCAACCAAATGCCTGGATTTTATAAATAAAAAGTAAATATAACATAATAGATCACGACACGGAGCCGCCGGCGAGTGAACTGCACCTCGTCTCATAAATGAAGCGAAACTCCGCTTATAGACCTGAGAAATATATCTATTGAAATGTCTACTTTTAAAGAGAACAAATCAAAACGAAAGACAAACTGCTCTCTGCTTATGTAATCCTTCTGAAATGTACATTTCTCTCTGGCGCGTTCAAAGATCGCGAGTCCTCATCCTCAATTTCATCTTTATAGCCCACAATGACTGAAAACACTTGTTATTAATAAACAATTAAAATGTCTCCCTGCTATATTTGATGTATTCATATCATTGCTTTTGCCAGTTCATTGTGACAGCTTTTAGGTGCTTTATTGGCAGCGCCACCCTTACATGAATCACTGCACGCCGCATTTTTTAAAATATTCATTTATCGGCCATTATAAATGCCAATACAATGCCTAATATCGGCCGATAATATCGGCTCGCCGATCCTACTATTAACATATCTGTAACTATTCTAACAACAATTTTTAACATTGATAATATTAAGAAATGTTTCTTGAGCACTAAATAAGTATATTAGTATAATTTCTGAAGGATCATGTGACACTGAAAACGGAAGTAATGGCTGCTGAATATATATTCAAATTAAAGTTATCTTAAATTGTAATATTTCACAATATTACTGTTTTTACTGTATTTTTGATAAAATAAACTGAGCCTTTGTCAGCACAAGATTTATTTCAGAAACAAAAAAATTCAAAAACTTTTGACCGATATTTTAAAGGAACACTCCACCTTTTTTGAAATAGGGCTTATTCACATTCTTTCCTACATTTAGATAGGTGTGCAAATGCATTTTTGTCTCAGTGCATGCATTGTTTTAGTTTGACAGGGTCGGCGCTAGCTTAGCTTAGCACAATAAACGGAATCCTTTGTTGTCAGCTTGCCTTTGCTTCCCCCTAATATAGTCCCAAGTCAATATCTGCCTAGGAAATCACCTAGTGTTAATCTGCAGCGCTATTTGTACTTGTTGTGAATACACAGGCCACAAGAAGTAATTACGTGTTTTTTTTTTTTTTTTAAAAAGATCACTTTTACTCAGGACATGCTAGCTGGCAACAAAGGATTCCATTCATTGTGCTAAGCTAAGCTAGCGCCGACCCTGTCAAACTAAAACAATGCATGCAGTGAGACAAAAATGCATTTGCACACCTATCTAAATGTAGGAAAGAATGTGAATAAGCCCAATTTCAAAAAATGGTGGAGTGTTCCTTTAAGTAGCTAAATAAACGCTGATTTATTTACAGGAAGCAGGTTGCTTCATAGGCCAGATATGTTGAAATCACATGACCAGACAAATTTTTTTAACGAAACAAACTTTGTGTCTTAAGATCCACGACGGATGACATATTAGCATGCAACATAAACTAAAATCTACTGAGTGCTGTCTTTTGAACAGTGGTTCTTAATTAAAAAATCCTTTTTAATGTGTGTGTGAATGTGTCTGTCTTTTGAATATCTCAGGAGTGCGTTTGTTACGTCAAGATCCCAGCGAGTGTCTTTTCTCATTCATCTGTAGCTCTAATAATCACATCTCACGGATTCAGGGGATGGTTGACAGACTGTGTCAGACACTCGGGACTCTCCTCTGCAAGATTGATGATGTGGCCTATCATGATTTTCCCCCTCTGCAAGATCTTACTGGTAGAATAATTTTTTTTTTTTTGTATAATGACTTGTTGTGTTTGTTTGTTTGCTTGTTTTGATTGTATTTATATGATATTTTTATATTTAAATTTTTGCCATGAAAATAGCCTTAGATGCTGACATGGCATTAAATAAAACTACAGGTCTTACAGGTACTAGCACTCTACTCATGCAATGTTTTTTTTTTTCCACACAATTGTTTTGTCAGTGATCAAAACAATTATGACTTTTACTAATAAACTCAAAACAATATGAAATGCAAAAGTAGCTTTAAATAATGTACAATATAACACTCTTAAAAATGTTTCACTGGTCTCTAAGTTAGTTTTCTGTTTGAAGTAGTTTTTTATAATCACTGTTTTGAGTTGTTGGGGAGCTTTTTTCATGTTTGTATTTATTTCATATTATCTACATGACACCACTCGCCTCTTAAAGGGCAAGTTCGGTATTTTACACTTAAATCTGTTTCAAGATCGTTTCTGATGAAATAGAACGGTTAAGATTAAAACCACAGACCACAGAAACCGAAATTTCTCGGGACAGAAGCATGTGTCCAAATTTTAATCTTAACCATTCTATTTCACCAGAAACGATCTTGAAACAAGGCTTTAAGTGTAATGTCCTTTAAGGTGATGATACACAGGGCAACTTTTGGAGCAATGTTGCTGGGCAATCTTGCCGAGCGATTTGTTGCTTGGGCACTTTGCCAATAAAAAGGGACAATACATTTCTATCTGGATAATTTAGATCGGTCGTGGGCCCTGTGTCTCATCTGGGGCCTGTACCATGAAGGTAGCTGAACAAACTCAGAGTTACAGGATTAGTTTTGAGTTGACAAAACCAAACCGATGCAATCAGGCTTTATTGGTACCATGAAGCAGCTCATCAACTTTCTCTGTCAACTCAGGCTTTGATCTTAAGCTATGATTACTCCACGAGCGCGTGCACATACCAAAGTGACGTTGGCACCGAACAACCAATCGCGTTCGATATGGATAGAGCGAGAGCGATACTTTCTTTCCGCGGAGGAGCAAGAGATAATCATTCAGAATTACGATGAATTTAAATATGTATTACAAGCTCGAAACAATACGGTCTCTGCTGCCAAAGCAAGAGAAGACTGTTGGAGAAAGATTGCTGATTGCGTTAATGTGTAAGCTAAATAAATACGTTCTTTATTCATGTGAAATGATGTATATATAGGCTATGAATGTATGTGTGTGTAAAATATAGCCTATATTTTTATAATATAGTAAAAAAATTGCATGTATATACCTGTAAGGATTAATATTCATTGATTTTTAGATGCAACTCCAAACGTTTTTGGCAGCTGATAAAGACAAAATATAAAAAATATAATTAAAAGTAGCCTAGTAAGTATTTATTTACACACAACCTTTTATTATTTTTTTATTTGTTTGAGGCAAACCGAAAAAAGAGTGAAATTCAGAAAACCAGTGGAGGGCCACTCCTCCAGAATACACTGAGTTGGCTCTGATAGGAATAAGGGACGGCCGATTATGGATGGGATTACAGGTGCTGTACAATCTGACCCTGGTGCTGGCTCCTCTAAGCAAGTAACACTGGATACGCGATACATTACTATTTTAAGTTTTAAATATGGCTGACTGTATGTTCTGGAGTAGAGGGAAAAGCAGTGTCCCTGTTGAAGCCAGCACACACACACAGTATCCCACACAGAGGTCAGTATGCAGCAGACAGAACACCAGAAACATATGGGCCTACTTTTATTTATCAGGGAGGAGGAAATGATGAAGAAACTCTGTCTGTGTTCTGGGACAGTTGCTGAGGTGAATGCACTGGGCTTTTTATTAAGGCAAACATTTGAAAGTGTGGCATAAAACAGGGACTGGCCCAAGTTACACATCTATTTTATTGTAGGATTTTTCACAACCTGTCCCAGAAACTAAAGCCTACCTCAACAGGCTTCAAAAGAAATGTGAACAAGGTAAGGATTTAAAACCCTTGACATACATTACAGGTGTTTGTCAAGGACCTTTTTGTGAGTTGATTAGCCTCCCAAAAACTTGTAATGATCATGTTTGTGGTGGAATTATGTTTCAGGTGGAAACAGACTCAGTCAGGGCCCTTTACAAAAGGAGCCTATAGAGCTAGACTGCACACTAAAGGAGCCTATAGAGCTAGACTGCACACTAAAGGAGCCTATGGAGCTAGTCTGCACACTAAAGGAGCCTATAGAGCCAGACTGCACACTAAATGAGCCTGACTGTGAGCTGAGGAGGCTCCACATTTAAAAAATAAATGCAACAGCTAGATTAAACTGATCTCAGTGAACTTATTAAACCAAGTAACACTTTAGCATGAATATTTATTAATGCAACTTTCTATTGCTTTCTTTCTCTCTCCCCCATCCCACAAAACCAATAAAACAGTTTGAGACCTATCTGCAGTTCCAATGTGCTTTTATTAAGTGTAATATTGTATGGTGATTGCAACTACATTTGCACCAGCTGGGTGGTCAAGTGTGTTCGGGTCAGTTTCATCGGGGAGAAGCTTTCTGTGGTGGTTCTGGCTCCTTTCTATGGTGGCTATATTGTGCAGAATGGCACATGCAGACACTATCTGTGATGCTCACTCTGGCGACTCTTAAGCGCCGAAGACAGTTGAAACGTGCCTTTAGGATGCCAAAGATCATCTCTAATTTTGACTATGGTTTTACTGAGGGTCATGATAGGGGGTTATTGTGTAGGTTTTGCTGTCCCAATTCAAATTAACAGTGTTTTGTACTGTACCAAATTTAACTAGCTTTCCTCAAAGCGCTGACACAACATACTCACGGAAAGTAGATTGTTATCTGTTAATTTTACTATTAATTTAAAGATTCATCTCACAGAAAATAATAATTTCACATGTTCACATAATCTCTACCTGAACATTAAGGCTGTGAAAGGACTTTCTATTAATATAATCTGCCTCATGTTCTCCTAGAGAAGTGGACATTGCAACATGTGTGCAGGATATTGCTTCAATGACTCTATAGGGAATCCTATCATAAGATTAACCGAATAAAAAAATATTAAAATAATGCTTAACAAGTACTGTATTGTATAGTACATTTGTGAAATTTGCTTTTTGGAAGAAAAAAAAAACGTGATGTCACCCTATCAATATTACCGACAATTTTATAAAAAGCCTCTCTTATGGACATGGTCAATAAATGAACACTATTAAACTATTAATGTACTCCTGCAGAGCGAGGACCACCTTGCGAATGGTTCGACAAACCGTGTTTTCTCCTAGATTCTGTGCATCACCGCAAGTATGTTTGCGTGTTGCGATTGCGTGCAAGTATGCAAGCACTTGCAAAAAAACCGCAACGCAATACCATTTATCGTAAGTGCATGAATTCGACGTGTTAAATTATTTATGAACGGCTCAATAAGTTCGCAAAGATAAGATATTCCTTCCGCAGAAAATCTGTATCTTTGATACAAGTAGCCTAACTATCAGGAAAGGCAAGGGGATTTTGTCCGGCTAAAAACTCTTTCTCTACGATGTGCTCGTCTTACAATTTGCGCTGAGATGTCCACAGGATTTGAAAGAAAATGTAAAGCAATTGCAACCAACACTGGGAATTAGTTACGTCACCTATATGTTTCTTTGCTCACAGCTGATTGGTCAAACTTCAGTCTGAGATCTCGAATCCAGAACTTAACCTGCCCCGGAGCAGGTTAGCCGTGCAGCGTAAGATACCATGGCAACGAACACCGATTAAAGCCGAGCTACTTTCATAGTACCTAAAACCCAGGGTTGGCGGAAACTAAGCTGAAACATAGCTGGCTAGCCACCTAAACCGGCTTCATGGTACAGGCCCCTGGTTGCCCGTTGACGGAAACATTGCCCAAAAAGTTGCCCTGTCTATCCTCACCTTTAGACATCAAGTACAGATATTTGCAGTGAAAGTTCACAATAGTGTCTGCAGAGGAGCTAATGGGCTATTTTATACCTTTTGAGCTACCACCAAATTCTACCATACAACAATTTAAGTGTCTTATATGGATTCAATAGCTATATAAATAAATTGTACTTAGCTGTTTACTCTGACTAAATCACACAGAACAGAATGAAGCAGCCGACAAAATGGAATTAAGTCCTTAATTGAGCTAATTTAACTTATTAAACATATTTGATTAATTTCAACCAAACTCATCATCCATGGCGACTCTGATTGTTTTTTTCGTATAGGTACATATAAAATATGCATTTGCATGTTAACATATAGGCTAGTGACACTTTTCAATGAAACAAATTATATTCAAATATCAATATAATAAATATAGCTGCAAGCAGCAATACGGGGCCAAGCCCTGCAAGGCACAGCAAGCAGACCAAGTATGGCACACAGCAAGCACAGCCAGCACATCAAGTACAGCAGGTACAGCAAGTACTGCAGGTACAGCAAGTACAGCAAGCACATCAAGTACAGCAAGTACAGCATGCACAGCCAGCACATCAAGTACAGCAAGTACAGCAGCGCAGCAAGCATTTAAGCATCAAGAGCAGTGCGGAGCCTGAAGAACAAAACATCAGAAATTAAATGTACATGTAAATGTACATCAAGTACATAAGTACTGCAGGTACAGCAAGTACAGCATCACATCAATTACAGCAGCACAGCAAGTACTGTAAGCACAGCAGAGCAGCAAGCCTCTCAGCACCAATACCAGTGCAGAGCCGCCAGAACAAAAACAGTACAAATTGAATATACATGTAAATGAGGCACAGCGAGCATTTAAGCACCAACAGCAGTGCAGAGCCGGAAAGGAATTGAAAACTTTATACACAATTTTAAAGTCAACCCTCATGGGACTCAAACCCACAACCAGAATGGTTCAGGATTTGAGATGCATGGTTTAGCGGATTGCGCCACTCAGTGGACGTGAATTTCAAAGCAGCAGAGGAGAGGGTTCAGTGTGAGAATGAGTTCACAAAAAAGTGCCATGGCAGGTTAACCAGATTAGCATGCTAAGCTAATTAATGCTAATTTAGCTTATGACTTGGTACATCCAATCCTGGCAAAATGGATATCCTCGGATTCGACATGGTGCAAAGAATCGATAGACACCAATTTTATGATTCTGTGACAAACTGTTTACAAGTTAAAGCCTCTGAACCAATTTTGGGTCGACCTCATTAAGTTTGCCGACATCATAACTTTTTTTTTCCAGTATAACAAAAAAATCGGGAACAGTACTTCTATGCGGCTCAGTCCGAAGATCATTTGAGCACATGATTGGAGAAAATTGGACAAATTTGAAGGAAGAGTAGCGAAAAAACTGTTATACATTCGCTCCAATATGGCGGCCAGTCATATTGTTGAAGAATAACATATGAAATATCGTTGAAATCGGCAAAAGCCAAGGAATATATTGACATAAAGAAATCAAATTTCAAGCAATGTTAGCAAAAGTTATAAGCGTTTTTAAAAAAAACAATGATATCTGACACACTAGGTGGCGCTGTGATCAAACTTCTCAGGTACCTCCGGGCCATGCTAATGGTGATCCATACCAAATTTGGTGAAGAAATTTCAAATAGTTTAAAAGATATTGCAAATTATGACAAAATTCAAAATGGCGGACACGGGGTACATATCATCATGGCAAAATGCATGATGCAAGGAATCCATAAATACCACAATTATGATTTTCTGACAAACTGTTCCAAAGTTATTGGCCAAAATAGCAATTTGTCATATCTCATGACCTGTAGGTGGCGCTATTCCCAACTTTGGCATGGAACCTTAGAACATGCTTCTGATGAAGCGTACCAATTTTCGTTTTGATTGATTAAACTTTGGCCGAGATACAGCCTCTTAGCCAATTTTGGGTGGACCTCGTTAAGTTTGCGACATTATAACTTTTTTTTCCCAGTATAACAAAAAAATCGGGAACAGTACTTTTATGCGGCTCAGTCTGAAGATCATTTGAGTGCATGTTTGGACAAAATTGGAAAAAAATTTGAAGGAGTAGCAGCGAAATAACTGAATACTGTACATTTAAAAATGGCCACTACTGTAATGGGCGGAGTCTTAATGTAAGGTATTGGTTGTGATCAGCATGATGAGTGGAATCAGGTGTACTAAGTTCCATGTCTCTAGATCAAAGGGTTCAAAAGTTATAACAATTTCAATGTTGAATTTTTGAACTAGTGGTGGCGCTGTAGAGTTGGTTCTAGAGACTCAAAATTTGGCTCAATTACTTTTCATGAAGTTTCTACTTTTCTATAAGTGTGCCAAATTTCATCATTTTCCTACTTACGGTTCATAGGGCTGCCATAGACTTCCATTTACGGAATAATAATAAGAAAACGTACTCGGTTACTAACGTAACCTCGGTTGTCTCTAGAGAGGGAACGAGTACTGCGTAATATCTTACGCTATGGGGAAAACTCTTTTCCACGAGATATTGAAGCCAAAAATTATCCTTAATTTTCTATTAATGTAAAACGCTTTGCAGCAGCAAGCAGACATAGGCGAGACAGCTCGCGCGCCTATTGGCTGCCCTGCGGCAATAGCAGCAGCCTATCGAGAGAGGCTCTGCGTGACGTCACGACGAATGGGGGCCTTTCGCGCCCATATCGTCACGTCCCGCCAGAAAGGGCGTGGTCTCGCCCTATATCTAGGCTCGATAGCTGCTCTTACGTTGGTTTTCATCGCCGAAGCGAACCAGAGCGTATTCCAAGCACGGCAAGATACGCAGTACTCGTTCCCTCTCTAGAGAGAACCGAGGTTACGTTAGTAACCGAGTACGTTCTCTTATGAGAGTATCTCTCGTACTGCGTAATATCTTACGCTATGGGGAACACAATGCAACACGCCGTGCTGGTAGGGATCCAACACCAAAGTCCCAGGGGCCGAAGCCCGGGGCGCATGTAGTGCATAATCACCATAAACTCACAGAGAGTGAGGGAAGAGAGGCTAGAAGCATCACTCCCTTTAAATAGCATCCGAAGGAGCTGATCATGTGACAAATAGACCATACCGTCAGGGTGAACATTCAGCCTGAACTGGGTGGCCACAAGTGTGTCAACATTTTAATGAGCTGCTGTACCGGTCAGTGAGCAATACGCAGGTCAAACTCAGTATCTGAGCCGCACAGCGGGCAGATAGCACTGAACTTTATACCGCCAAAAGCTTAGCTTGCAAGGCGGGAACCTCCAGGTTATAGTATTTTATAAATGTAGACGGCGAGGCCCAGCCCGCGGCCATACAAATATCTTGCAGGGTAACCCCGCTAGACCATGCCCACGAGGAGGCCATGCCTCTTGTGGAGTGCGCTCTAACACCCAAAGGGCACTGTAGGCCCTTAGAAGTGTAAGCCAGCGCTATGGCACCAACTATCCATCTGGATAGGCTCTGTTTCGAAGCGGCAAGTCCCTTAGCAAGGCCGCCAAACGAAACGAAAAGCTGCTCAGTCTGTCTGAAACCAGACGAGCGGGACACATAAGCCCTTAGTGCCCTGACAGGGCAAAGGAGACTCGCGTCCTTCTCCTCATTGAGAACCGGAAGGGCAGACAGGGAAATCACCTGGGCCCTGAACGGTGTGTTGAGGGATTTTGGCACGTAGCCGTGCTTCGGTTTGAGTATGACCTTTGAGTCATTAGGTCCAAACTCCATGCATGACGCGCTCACTGAGAGCGCTTGCAAGTCCCCCACGCGCTTCACTGAAGCGAGAGCCATAAGAAACGCTGTCTTGAAAGACAAGTGTTTCATGTCTGACGACTGGATTGGCTTGAATGGGGCACCTTTCATGGCCTCCAAGACCGTGGAAAGGTCCCATGTCGGGACTGAAGGGGGCCTGGGAGGGTTTAGCCTCCGAGCTCCTCTAAGGAAACGCACGACTAAGTCGTTCTTTCCTAGTGACTGGCCAGACACCGGTTTTACAAACGTTGCTATGGCCGCCACTAGGGGTGTAACGGTACACAAAAATCACGGTTCGGTACGTACCTCGGTTTTAAAGTCACGGTTCGGTACGTTTTCGATACAGCAAAAAGAAAGAAATGCCAGAGAAATTTCCTATTTATTAAAAGAAATTTTTTTTTTATATAAGTGTGAGTTTTCCTACATCTTGAAACTCAGGTTTAAATGGGGGTAATTTTTGAAGGATGAATAAATAATGTTTTGGTCATCACATTAAAAATAACATTTAAATAATATTTATTTATATAATATTTGAGTTTTGAAGTGCTGGAAAAAGATGTGTGAAGTACTTGAAAGCATTTCACTATTCCAGCCAAACTGGTTACAATTAGTGTTACTATGGTGAATGTTGCTGATCTGTGGACTTAAAGCCTAATGTTATTACTAGATCATTCACGGCACAATGTTTCTCCTGGTTTTCACGTCAGCGCTGTTTGATCTAATAGAGATCTACGACTAATAACAGAGACATGTGAACGCTTCTCACTAGATCTCGCAGCGATGTTATTACTTCAGTGGCGAATTCAAATGCTTTCTTTACTGGATCTCTAATAGCGCTGTGTAGTAACAGTGTCGCTTGATCGAGGTCGGCTCGCGCTCATATAGCTCGCGCTGCCAGACGGGCTTTGGCGCTGCACAGATCTATGTTGCTGGTCCGAACTGATAAACGGTCCGTGATGCACAATATAATGAGTAGTGCAGTTTCGTTCCGCTTTCATTACGTTTGCCATGTGATGTTGCGCAACGTTGTGGTGGTTGCGCTCGCGCCAGCGCGGATTTTGTCGGCAGGAAAAATGGTCCAAGGAATCGTTCGGTTTGTATGCGTACCGAACCGGAAGCCTCGTACCGAAACGGTTCAATACGAATACATGTACCGTTACACCCCTAGCCGCCACGTATACTTTGAGCGTGGAAGGGGACCTGCCCTTATCCAGTAGCTCCTGAAGGAAGGAAAGCACTTCCGTAACCCCGCAGTCTACCGGTGAAAAGCTCTGCGCTTGACACCAAGCAGAGAACACAGACCACTTCGAGGTGTAGAGCCGTCTGGTAGACGGGGCTCTAGCCTGCGCGATCGTGTTTAACACTCCCTCTGGGAGGTCAGCGGGTACCCGTTGATGGCCCATGCGTGCAGGGACTACAAATCCGGGCGAGGATGCCAAATCGAGCCTCCTGTCTGAGAGAGGAGATCTCTCCTCAGCGGTAAAGGCCATGGGGCAGCGCTGGTCAGCTGCATCAGGACAGGGAACCACGACTGGTTTGTCCAGAGCGGAGCTATGAGTAGCACTGGGCATCCCTCCCTCCTGATCCGCTCCAACACCTGAGGCAGGAGAGAGACAGGGGGAAAAGCATATAGGGGGCGGCGGGGCCAAACATGGGCCAGCGCGTCCCGGCTTTTCGAGAAGAATCTCAGGCAGTGAGCGTTTTCGTGGGACGCGAACAGGTCCACCTGCGCTTTGCCAAACGTTTCCCACAGCAGCTGGATCGTCTGCGGGTGCAGAGACCATTCTCCTGCTGGGACGTTGTTTCTGGACAGCCTGTCTGGCCCCACATTTAGGTGACCAGGCACATGCGCCGCTTTCAGCGAGAGCAGGTTGTGCTGAGCCCAGACCAGGAGGCGTTCCGTCAGCCTGTAAAGGTTTCGGGACCTGACGCCGCCCTGGCGATTTATGTACGCCACCACTGACATGTTGTCCGACCGGACCAATACGTGGTGGCCTATTATCTGGGGACAGAAGCGCCTTAGCGCTTTGTCGACTGCTATTAATTCCAAGCAGTTTATGTGAAGGAGCTTCTCCCGTACTGACCACAGGCCAGCTAGCGGTCTGCCCTCGAGCAGCGCTCCCCACCCCGAAGTGGAGGCGTCCGTAGACACCACCTTCACACTCGAGGGGATCCCCAGACTCACACCTGACTGATACCAGTCGGTTGCTTTCCATGGTTTCAGAGCCGAGATGCACTGAAGGTCGACCCTGAGGCGAAATAGACCTGCTGTCCATGCCCTGGGGTGAACTCGTGCTTTTAGCCATAGCTGCAGTGGGCGCATGCGGAGCAGGCCCAACTGGAGTACGGAGGCTGCTGAGGCCATGAGACCCAGCATTTTCTGAAACCTTCTGAGCGGGACTATAGAGCCGTGGCGGAAGGATTTCGCGACGTGCTGAATATTCAATCCGCGCTCCGGTGACAGGCGTGCCGTCATGGATAGCGAGTCTAACACTGTTCCCAGAAAGGAAATCCTCCGACTGGGGAGCAGTGAGCTTTTCGCCCAATTGACTGTAAGGCCCAGCTCCTCGAGGTGCTCGAGTAATGCGGCCCTGTGTTCTAAGAGCTCCGTTCGTGAACGAGCTAGAATCAGCCAATCGTCCAAGTAGTTCAAAACTCGCATGCCCCGAAGTCTCAGGGGGCGAGGGCCGCGTCCATGCACTTCGTGAACGTACGGGGTGCTAGGGACAGGCCGAACGGCAGGACTGTGTATTGATATGCCTGGCCCTCGAAGGCGAATCTCATCTGTGATGGGACGCTATTTGTATTTGAAAATATGCGTCTTTCAGATCTATTGACATGAACCAGTCTCCTTGGCGCACTTGCGCGAGGATTTTCCTGGTCGTAAGCATTCTGAACTGGCGCTTCACAAGCGCTCTGTTCAGCAGCCTCAGATCTAGAATGGGTCTGAGCCCACCATCTTTTTTCGGTACCAGAAAATATCTGCTGTATAAGCCCCCTTCGCTCTGAGCCTGAGATAAAGGTTCTATAGCCCCTTTCCTCAGTAGTTTCGCTATCTCGGCTCGAAGTAGATGAGATACTTCGCTTTTCACCGTAGTTTCGACGCGCGCCGTGTAACGGCGAGGGCGTCGAGCGAATTGTAGCGAATAGCCTCTCTTTATAGTGTTCAGCACCCACTCTGATACCCCGGGAAGCCTTGACCACGCATCCGCGCGAATAGCTAGGGGTAGAATGAAATCTGGGCTCTGACCGCGGGAAAGCGGCGGCACGAGAGTCCCTGTGTGCTGGGAACACAGCGCCGTGTTTACAGCGTTCGAGGCGGGGGGCGCGCTGATCACAGCGGGCAGCCTGGCCGCGCTCAGCTCCTCTAAGGCGGGTGGCGCCGAGAGAGCGAGCGGGGCGAATCCCGTGGGATTCGGCGTGTCTGTGAGGAAATGTGGGCGCGGGGCCGCGGGCACATTTGCTGCACTGAAAACACTGTCGTTTAGGGCCGACTGAATGTGTGTTGGTTTCGTTTTTACAGAAACCGAGGGACACGCAGCGTGTAGTGTAAGCGGGCATTGGGATATGGGCGCGTTCACTACATTGTTTGCACAATCGACCGGAGTCGATTTTATTTGTGCGAGCCCTGCACCGTGGCGGGCTGTGTCTGGGTGTGGGAATGGGCACTGGGACGTGGGCATTCTTACAACACTCATAACACCATCGGCCGAGGCCGGAACACCAGAAAATACACTCTTTATTGGATTTATCTGGGTAGCCGTAAAAACAGCTTTTGTGTGCAGGCAAGCGGGCTGAGACACCGGCTGCTTCACTGCAAAATACACTGGGACAGTCACAACGCATGGGATTGAACGAGCGAGAAGTTTTGGTGGAAATCCGGCCGCAGCGGGATCTGAACACCGTCGTTTTCCTAGGGCGGCTAGGAAGACTTTGAGGCCTCGGGCTTGATCTCAATCCTCGGCCGGGGCCCGCGGTGAGGGGGGCGGCCTCCGGCGGAGTGAGACCGCGGTCTCTGATCCCGGGCCTGGCGGCGCTGTGAGGCGGCGGCGGCGGGCGGTGCAGGCTGAGGCTGAGAGCTGCGAGCAGGCGGCTTGGTGCGGCCTGTAGCGGAGCTCGAGCGCTTCGGCAGGAAGTGCTTCATAGCCTGAGAAGTCTTCTGCACCTCAACAAACCTGTCCGCGAAGTCTTTGAGGGCCGTTCCGAAAAGGCCCTCCGGGTAAATGGGCGCGTCGAGGAACACAGAGCGCTCGGCTTCCGTCATCTCTGACAGCGTCAACCATAAGTGTCTCTCGGCGACAGCGAGAGAGGCCATATTCCGCCCCATGGCTTGTGCAGCGGCTTTAGAAGCGCGTAGAGCGAGGTCCGTAGCGCTCCTCAGGTCCGCCACGCAAATGGCGCCGGGTCCCTCCTCGTCCAGCTTGAGGAGGAGGTCTGCCTGGTAGATCTGCAGAATAGACATCGTGTGCAGCGCTGAGACTGCTTGCCCGGCTGCGGTGTAAGCGCGTCCGTGCAGCGATGATGTCACTCGACAGGCTTTGGACGGGAGCGTCGTCTGAACACGCCGTCCAGCGGAGGGCGGGCAGAGATGTGACGCGACAGCCGTCTCCACCGGAGGAATGGCGAGGTATCCTCTACTTCCCGCACCGTCGACAGCGGAGAATGCCGCGGAGGTAGAGGTACGCATCCTGGCGGAAAAGGGGGCCTTCCACGACTTTGCAACCTCCTCGTGAAGTTCCGGGAGGAAGGGCGCGGGCCTAGACTTTGACGGAGCCTCGTCTTTCCCGAGAAAGCGTCCGTCCAATCTGTTGCGCGGCGGCAGCGTGGGTGCCTCCCAATCGAGGCCGATGCTTTCCACGGCCTTGGTGAGCAGACGCATCAGCTCAGCTTCAATGCCGGCTCTCTTCCCAGAGGGTTGGCGGGAAACGTTAGCGGAGGGGAGGTCCACGGAGCTCGCCCAATCCTCGCTATCCGACGCCAAGAGAGAACATGCCTCGGTGTTATCGTCCAAGTCGATGGCGGATGCGGCGGCAGACGGCGGCCGCTGTCGTCCGTGAGCGACTCGAGCGAAGCCGGCGAAGCTGGCGGGCGAACCGGCGAGCTTTGGCGGGCTGGAGGCCGGAAAGCACAGCAGGTACGGCGGCTGAAGGCGGCGAGGCCAGCGACTCCAGGCTCGATGGCACGTCCCGCTGAAGGCTACAGGTCGACGGCGCGGCTTCTCACTCTGGATCCAGCGATGCGGGAGGCTTCGCTGAAGAGATGAAAATCAACGTAAGAGCAGCTATCGAGCCTAGATATAGGGCGAGACCACGCCCTTTCTGGCGGGACGTGACGATATGGGCGCGAAAGGCCCCCATTCGTCGTGACGTCACGCAGAGCCTCTCTCGATAGGCTGCTGCTATTGCCGCAGGGCAGCCAATAGGCGCGCGAGCTGTCTCGCCTATGTCTGCTTGCTGCTGCAATGCTTTTTACATTAATAGAAAATTAAGGATAATTTTTGGCTTCAATATCTCGTGGAAAAGAGTTTTCCCCATAGCGTAAGATATTACGCAGTACGAGAGATACTCTCGTAAGAGAACTAACAGATACAATAGGTGCCTCAGCCCCTTCGGGGCTTGGCCCCTAAAAACACGAAGGGAAGATGTGTTTGTCAGGTCTCTCACACATGAAGTATTGCAGTGTTTAAAGCATGTATTCGTTTAATTTAAAGAGCGCTGGTACAACACCTTTTAATCTCATTCAAGCTGATCTGTGATCTACTTCAGACATCCGTCTGAGGAGAAATGGCGAAATGCGATTACAGAGTTTACCAGCCATTGCTTTCTCAGACAAGCTTAGCACTGTATTTTTGATACGATGTACACTATAATGTCAGAATATTTTCTCTTCTGTCCCTGAAAATATACAGACTGTAAAATCTTTTTACGAACACTTTCGGAAACTAAGCAACAACTGCTCATGATAAATATGTATAACCGGAAACTAGCTAACAGTTTTGTTTCAAGTTTTTTTGAGCCTACAATAGGATATAATTAAATATTAGTTAAAAGACAAGATGTGCATTTTTAAATATCTGCATTAATTTTAGTTAGTGACATTTTTACCACAATATCTTGTTAATTTCTGACCCTGGTACATACCAAATAATTAAAAGAATAGACATGAAATGTTGATTTGAGTTTAATGGTTAGTTCACATACAATTCACCCTCAAGTCGTTCCAAATCCTAAGGCTTTTTGTTAAGGAAATTTCTGTCCCTTCATTAAAAGTAGATACACCCAAAACTTCAAAAAGTTAATAAAATGTGTTTAAAAAAACATCCATATGAATTGGGCAGTTTAAACCAAGTTTTAAATCATCGCTTTATATGATTTAGGCTTTTGTTCACAATATAAAACATTGATCAACGCACATACTGGCCCTCATTTATCATTATTGCGTAGAAACGGCCCTATATGTTGGCGTAAGATTATTCAATTCAATTCAATTCAAGTTTATTTGTATAGCGCTTTTCACAATACACATTGTCTCAAAGCAGCTTTACAGAAAGTGCATTTCAGAAATGTACAAAGAAAAATACAGTTAGTTAATCATGTATAAATTTAGGCATAGCATGTCGCCGGTGTTTAGTCGTCTCTTCACAGGCGTCGAGTCGTCTCTCCACAGGCGTTTAGTCGTCTCATCACAGGTGTTGGGGCATCTGAAGTCTCCGTGAGAGGCTGGATACAAACTGGAGCTGACAAACGCTATTTACCTCGGGACTAGCGTCCCGAGATAACAGCAGAAAGACAGATGGGAAATAATTAGCATAGCTGATGTTCATAATATTAATGCATTCAAACTGATTCAGAAGTAGTATCAAAGGTAAGCATTAAATGAATGCTTGGTTAAAGAGATGCGTCTTTAATCTAGTTTTAAACTGGGACAGCGAGTCTGAGTCTCGAACAATATCAGGAAGGCTATTCCAGAGTTTAGGAGATAAATGTGAGAACGCCCTCCCTCCTTTAGTAGACTTAGATATCCTAGGAACGACCAGAAGCCTCGAATTTTGTGATCTTAAAGAGCGCGATGGATTGTAGGGCGATAGAAGGTCTGTTAAATACACAGGAGCTAAACCATTTAGAGAGCTTTATAAGTCAATAGTAATACTTTGTAGTTGATACGGAACTTAATAGGTAACCAGTGTAGAGATGTTAAAATTGGTGTTATATGATCATATTTTCTTGATCTAGTAAGAACTCTAGCGGCTGCATTTTGCACTAACTGTAGCTTGTTTATTGAGGATGCAGGACAACCAGCTAATAAAGCATTACAGTAATCTAGTCTCGAGGTCATGAATGCATGAACTAACTTTTCTGCATCTGAAACAGATAGCATGTTACGTAGCTTAGCAATGTTTCTAAGGTGGAAAAAGGCTGTTCTTGTAACATGAAATATGATTTTCGAAAGTCAAGTTGCGGTCTAGTATAACACCCAGGTCTTTTACTGTAGTGGATAAAGTAACAGGACATCCTTCTAAATTAAAGTTGTATTGTAAGGGATTTTGTGGGTAGTTTTTTGGACCAATAAGTAATACCTCCGTTTTATCTGAATTTAATAGCAGGAAATTACACGTCATCCAGCATTTTATATCTTTTAGACACTCTGTCAAGTTAGATAAGTTAGTGTTTTCATCTGGTCGTGATGAGATATATAATTGAGTGTCATCAGCATAACAGTGAAAATTAATTCCATGTTTTCTTATAATATTACCAAGTGGCAGCATATATATTGAGAATAGCAGAGGGCCTAACACCGATCCTTGCGGCACTCCATAGTCTACTGATGTTATCTTCGATTTTTCCCCATTTAAACAGACAAAATGGCAACGGCCTGATAAGTACGATCTAAACCAGCTTAATGCCTGTCCCTGGACACCAGTGTAGTTTTGTAGTCGATCTAAGAGTATTTTATGATCTATAGTGTCGAACGCAGCACTAAGATCAAGTAGAACTAGTATTGAGATACAGCCTTGGTCAGAGGCTAAGAGTAAATCATTTGTAATTTTAACTAGCGCAGTTTCTGTGCTATGATGCGGTCTGAATCCCGACTGAAATTTTTCATAGATATCACTTTCTTGCAAGAAAGAGCACAATTGAGCGGACACAATTTTTTCTAGTATTTTAGACATAAATGGAAGATTTGAGATGGGTCTGTAATTTGCTAGATTATGCTTACACACTCTCTCACCGCCTGATGTATGAAGCTGTGCGTACCTTTGAAATCTAGGTGTACGCAATACCTGTCCTTGATAAATGCAGTGGCTGAAAACGATCGTCATTAGAATAACACGCCTCTAAATATTCAAGTCTCCGCTTCCCCCACGCCCTCATTTTACGCCATGGACACACGGAAGACGGCAAAGAAGAGAAACTTCTCCGACGTGGAGATCAAATTACCTATCACAATGCATTATTTTACAGCACGTGTTTTGAAACAATTAGCATTTAATATCATATCACGTACAATAGTGATGATGATGTGTGGAGTACCATTCATTCACATTAAGGCGAGACACTACAGGTGAATAGGGTATTTTTTTTAAATAATAGATATCATCATGAAACTTTCTCAGTTGATTACTTATGCAAGTATATTAAAAAAATGTATTACAAGTTTTTGAAATTTGTATGTTTAATTATGCAAATTAGGCATTATCTCGTTAAATATGCACAATTTTGCATATATTTTCGGTAGATAGATCTGACCATATGATAAAGCCAGGTGCAAAATTATTTTTTCATTTTGTTCACACACAAAATGAAAAAAGAATTTCAGAGGGATTTCAGGATATATGCTTTCATTACCTAGGAAATCAAAATATACTGTCCATAGCCTTAAAAAATCAATTCTCGCCATATTTTTTTTATTAAAAAGTCACATAAATCAGGCCAGAAATGATTTATAAACAAATCCCTCTGAAAATATCTTCAGAATACTGCTAAGTGTATAACTGGAAAGTTTGGTGTACATAGGTGCTACACAGGCTGAGAAGTTTCTACTGGAGAATGACAAAATACTCATTTTGAGAAAACAGCATTTAAAGTTTTGTAATGTAAAAATGAATACTTTTTTTAGTGGAAACAACTATTTACAGACACAATATCTTATCAAATCATCAGCACCAACAATACAAACCAACTAAATCACATTACAACTTATAACACAGCATTTATGGCCTTCAAATGAACAGAAAAAGAGTCAAAAACACACATCTAAATGTCAGAGCGCGTCACGTGATGCATCTGAACCAATCACGTTGTCAGAAATTGACACCAGCCAATGAGATTTCGGTTTTAGAGTTAAATGCCCATTTTACTTTCACGATTGGTTGCTGATAAAAAGGAAATGACCATATTTGGATCCGACAGCGTTGAACAGGAGAAAGAGAGCTTTCCAACGGTGTGTGTGATGACAGGGTGCAGATAGCGATCGCAGAGCAGCATGTTGATATATAACGACAACTTTTTGTTGAATTAAGGAGAAATCTACAGACGCAAATGGACAAAGTGTAGTAAAATAAACACCTAAATGTGTATTTTGGAATTTTTTTCACCTCAAGTCTGAAAGAAGACATGTTATTGAAGACAAATAGCCCAAAATCTCAAAATTGACCAGTGAAAAAAAAACGATGTTTTTGCCTGCCGTGTCTCGCCTTAATAATTGCATGTCCATTTGTAATATTCTTATTCTTATTATTATTCGTGTTGGCATTTATGAGGAAAAAACAATGATACGGACATGAGCGCTCTGAAAGCGGCACTAAAATATATTTTAAAACTTTCACAGAGACATCAAACAGAAAGCACAAAACCTTTCTTTAAACTGAATTTCGTTTTGTATTAATTGTATCTTAATTTTACTTTAAGTTTCAACAACCAATTACCTGGATTTAACAAATAAGAAGTAAATAGCAGATGATAGATAATCATGAAACGGAGGACGCGTGAACTGAGCTCATCTCATAACCGAAACTCAGAGTATAAGGTACCCTACTTGCCTCAGACATGTCTACTTTTAAACAGAACAATTCAAAACGAAAGAAAACAGACTGCAGACTGCTCTCTGCTTATGTAATCTGAAATGTGCATTTCTCTCTGGCGCGTTCACGCTACTGCGAAGATCGCGAGTCAGCATCTCAACTTCATCTTTGCAGCCGACACAAAGAAAACGCTTCTTTATTAATAAACAATTAAAATATCTCCTTACTATATTTTACATATTCATAATCATTACTTTTGCCGGGTTCTTTGTGACAGATTTTTACACTGAAGTTTATAATTAGCCTACTATGTTTTTTTTTTTTTGTCATATGTTTTAGTTTGTCAGTGCGTTTTGTGGTGTTAGGAATTGTTTTTCTGTGCATTTCCGCACCAACTCAAACGTGCGTACACCACCTCCTGAGCTGGGATTTGATATTGATAAATCTCAAAGTCACCGTGGTTTTGGGTGTACGCCAGGTGTATGCTCGAAATTTGGTGTACGCACTTTTGATAAATGAGGGCCATCGTGCATATAGAGCACATCAAATATGATAAATAGAAACTCAAACGTGCTTGCTCATAAGGTTTATTCTCATGTGTAATGCTGGTTCTTGCAGAAGCTCAAACGTGCTTGCATGTACCGTTCAGTATCCTTTTACCATATTTGATGTGCTCTGTCTATCTATGTTGATTTAATGTTTATAAATGAATAAAGAGCTACATTAAATCTGTTCCAGAACTTAGGTTATCTATCCCTTTAAATAATTCTATTTTATGAGAAGAAAGATCATAGACTTATATATGTGCTATTTTCACTCTATATGTAAGAAATGTACGGAGCCCTAAAGGGACCGTTGCAAAAATAAAAAAATAAAGACTATTGCGAGCACACGCGAAACGTATCTCGTGCGCACGCGATGGTTTCTCGGGCGCACTCGTTTCTCGCGCGCACGCGATACGTTTCTCGTGCGCACGCATTACAATTTCCGTTTGCATGCAATTTGCCTCATTATCATTACTATGAGGAAAACAAGAGCATGGATGTCAAAGTTTAAACTTATCCTCTAGATAAAAAAAGACCAAAGTGTTATTAAACTGTTGGTTACAACGCGACCAATAAATCCTCATTTTTAAGGAATTGGTTTAACAGGGATATTAATCATCTTATCAATATGTTTGATAATTATGGAAATATTTTAACATACAAACAATTTATGCGAATCCATAGTTTTCCTGTGCATTTTAGAGTAGGGGAAATAGCTTTAATGACAGAATTAAATTCTTTGATTCATCTTATCAAAGTCATTAATGATAAATCCAAAATTACTTTTAAATGGCATTGAATTGATTGATAAAAAATGCAATAATAAACATATTTGTACAATATTTCAATATTTTTTTTGGAACTCTATTATTGATAATATTAATTGGAAGACTGCTTGGTTAATCCCCTTTAAATATTGCATTAATAATAAAACCAAAGAAATACATTTTAAAAAGTTGCATATCATTTATACTGTTAAATCATTAATTGCAAGATATTGACGATTTATGTTCCTTTTGTAAAAGTGGGAAGAGGTGTTGACTCATTTGTTTTTGAATGCAAAATTATCCAACATTTCTGGAAGGAATTGACAGAATTTATCTTTAATTTAGTAAAATTAAATACTAGCCTATTTTACTTTAAAGGATATTATTGTATATTATGAAAACAATGTGTTAGATTTTGGTGTATTTGGCCGAGCAGTGGTTTAGGTGGCTCGCCAATGTATTAGATTTCTCCAATACATAAAATAAGTAAGCTTGACCAGAGTTCTTGTGGGGAGAAGAATTGATTGAAGGTTTGTAGTGTAGCAGTCTTTCAGCATCGATGTTAGCATGTCGCCCTTCAACAATCTTAACCCAAAGTTCTGTCTGTGAGACAGAACTTTATACATGAAGACAAAGCCTATAGGCTGATTCATTGTCATTCTCACCAATCAGTTTCTCTGGGCCATACATCTGAATGGGCCATACATCCGAATGGCCATACATCTGTTTGGGCCATTTGGCACACACACCTTTGCAGACACAAACGGAGTGGAATACATCTGATACATATTCACAATGTAAATTAATCTGTAACTGAAAATACAAAATCTATCAAGCCCTCCTTTGATCATATTTGATCACATAAAAAATAAAGAACATAAAACAAATAGATATCATGTACACTTGCTGTATGCAGGTTCCTCCTTGCAATAAAAGTTACAATAAATCATGAATAAAGAACATAAAACAAAAAGATATCATGTACACATGCTGTATACAGGTTCCTTCTTAAAATTACAGTATAAGAATTCATGGTGAAACTTTGCATCCTCTTGAATGCTTGAATCCTCTGGAAGCTTTTATTTTGGAGTTGCGATCTTTTGGAATTGGCGGATAGTGTTGTGTTCTGTGTATATTCATGAGTTTTCATCTAGGTGCCCAATGCAGTGCTAAACGTTGGATGCCTTTGCTCATCCTCTGGAACGCTGAATCACCTGCAATCACACAAAAGAGAAAAGGGGAACGTATCTTTGCCAAGGAAAATATTTTAAACGCATAGTTCATAACTGCCTGAAAAACTGTCCCTATTTAATATTGGCAGGACACTACTGTGTTTATCAGTGGCTGTATGTTTATGTCTTCGTCCTCAGGCGACAAGCTAGAGCCTAAAAACCCTAGTCCCGCCATATCTGGACTCTGATAAACACTACTGCCGTCTGTCCCTCGTCTCTAGGCAGATGTTTCAAATCCCAATGGCTCACGTCAGTCCACTCATCTTTTCTCTGCACCTTAACTGCTTCATCAGTTACCATGAGATCCTGAAGGCTTTCCCTCCTGGATTCTAATGGTGAACATTGATTCTTGGCATTGTGTTCTACCAGGCTGAGTCTTTCATCAGTTTGGGCAAGGCTGTCAGATGTTAGATTTTCATTGGACATGGACCGGCCTGTGACATGTTCAAAAGGGCATAGTTCAATTTCCTTGTGGTAATGCTTACTGCATTGCTTGACATTATGCAGTTTTGTTTTAGCTTCCATCACTGATGACATATGTTTTCTGGGTGCTTCATCTTGAATCAGTTTACATGGCAAAACTTGCTGAAGTTGTCTTAATGCCGCTGTGTTTGCACCTCTCTCTTTTACGGCTTGTATAGCAGCACCTTCGACTAGAACATCCTCTTTGGCTTCAGTTGTTGAGACTTCTGTGTATGCTTTTACCTTTGGGGTGGTGTCTTCATTTGTCATTTTTGCATACACATGGAGTCCATCAGTTGTCGGATGAGATGTCACTAGTGGTGCTGCAGAGAGAGGCTCTTCAGTTTCCCTGCGGCTCAACAGCTTTTAGCAGAATCTTTTTTTGTTTGGCTGTCAACTGCTGAAACCTCCTCAAAAGGTTATCCTCATCATCACTTTGATGTTTTAAACTCAGCTTGCAATCACGAGCCCAGTGTCCTTCTTTGTTGCAATACCTGCATCTTCCTTGAGTTTTTGACTGTCTATTATCTTCATTTTCTTTATGCTCATTCCACATTGTCTTGTTGTGGTATGACATGTTCTTCGATCGCAATGCTCTGATTTTGACTTCCTGTGTTCTTTCAATCTTTGCTGACCACTCAACAATCTTATGAAAAGATGTTCCAACACTGTCCCAGTCGTCATATCGGATTTTGAGTGCTTTTGAAAAATTCAGGTTTCAGTCCATTTACAAAAGCAGTTTTCAGAGGCATGCTAGTGTCCTTGTCAAGATCCTCGCTGTCATTTAAATCAGCATGTTCCAACCAAATTTATGTGAAGCGTTCTTCAAACTCTGCAACACTTTCTCCAGCCTTCTGCATACATGAGGTAATTCTAGCCCAATTAACCTCTGCAGGTTTCAGTTCAAACAAGAATGTTCGTACAGCTTCCCATCCAGCCTCAATGTTTTCTTGAGACTCGCCTACCCTGTTTTCAACACTTTCAGTTATCCTCTTTTGGTCATTGTCCCTCAAGTTCACATTAACAATCATCACACCATCTATTGGATGTAAATTGTAGATTTTCTGTAAGCGTTGAAGAAATTGCCATACTTTTCGTGGTTGTTTGTACACATCTGGTAATTCCTTTGACCACTTGTCTACTTGCTCTGGTGAAGCTGGCTGGTATGCTTTACAGGGAACATATTTCTTAATAGTTTTTTTTTACGATGCGGGTTCGTCTTTCGCCTTCCTTCTCATACTCCTCCTCATTGTCAACTTCAATTTCAGTCCTTCTGTTCTTGACAATTACAGGAGCGAGTCTAACCTTTTTTCTTCTTCTTGGGGGCATGAACATGTGTCTCAGGTTCAACATCACTGTCATCAGGGCTCTCAGTCAAGCTGCTGTCACTTTCTCCTAGCAGATACTGACGTTGTTGAATCTTCTTGAGGACTTTAAATGGATCGAGTGACTCTTTCTCTATCTTGCTGCTAGATTTTATGGGATTTTGTCGTCCAGAAATCAACTTTAACAGCTTGTCATTCTCATTCAAGAGTCTTTCTTTTTCCTTCTTTTCATTTTGCAGTTTTTCAGCAAGTGCTTGAACTTTTGCTTTCTCTGCTTTGTACTCACGCTGTGATTTGTCAGTCTCACACTTCTGTCGATGATGTAGAATTTGCTTTACCAAAATCACAGACAAGCCATCTCTGTTGGTGTTTGTCCTTAAGCGCTGCATACTTTCCATAAGCCCTTTTAATGTCCGGCAAAGCCCATATTCCACTCTCTGAGTGCTTGATGCCATACTTCTGGCATATGTCATCATGGCACTTCCTCAGTTCCAGCCTTTTGCCCAAATATGCATTAAGATTGTCCATCATCTGATCAATGGTGACATTTGGAGGTTCTGTTCCATGTCTTTCTGTTGTTGGCCTCAGTGCAGGGCCATTACCATTTTTTAGTGCAGACTCAGCCATGGCAAGTACAGGAAAAGTGCCCGCAAAGGTGTGGAAACAAAACAAAAAGTGTTTGAGCCGTTAAAGGTGCTTACTCAAATTTAGTCTTTAGACTGACCATTTCAGTTACACAGACAAATCATTAGTTTAGTAACTCAGCTTAGTTTTCAATCCTACATTCAAAACAAAAGAAAACTCCTGATTGATAAGACTTGTTCAATTCTTTCTGAGTTCTAACCTGAATTGGTTTAAATTTGTCCCTTAGACATTAGACTTTCAATCTTTCTGCATCTTTCATCAGAAGGCAAATAAAATTCTAGTTTCTAACACAATTAGAATGTTTAATTCAAAACTAAAATATTGGTTACTGAATTAGCACCCAGTCAAGAATTAACAATTCTTGCAGCAACATCAGTCCCAAACCTTATACAGTTTCTACAATCTCTGGACAAACTGCATACTCCAGAGAAAGGACCAAAATTATACTTTATTTCAAAGGCTCCTACAGTCTCATGAGAACGGACCAAACCTCTTTCTTAAATGATTCTTAGAGACTCAAGAAAACAGGGCCAAGCTATAAAACTTATTTCTATAGCTCCTACAGTTTCAGGAGAATTAACTAAATCATTTAAAAGGTTCCTACAGACTCATGAAAAATGCCCAAGCCTAAAATTTTCAACAATACACACAGTATGTGTGACTACAATACAAATCTTTACTGGTCTACTATTATTCTTTTCAGAAGATGTTCTTTTAGAGAGCTGATAAGTTTCACTCACCAAATTAAGATATTTGAGACCGGATCCAGTTGATTCAAATAAATTGTATCCACAGATGCAGTCTTTTGAACTTCAGATACTTGAAAAGTATTCCGTTTACTTCTTGTTGTAGCTGGTGAGTTCTTGATTTACTCCTTGTTGCTGTTGGTGAGTTCTCTTCTTGTCAGTCTCTCCTGGCTGGCTCGCCAAATTGTTAGATTTTGGTGTATTTGGCCGAGCAGTGGTTTAGGTGGCTCGCCAATGTATTAGATTTCTCCAATACATAAAATAAGTAAGCTTGACCAGAGTTCTTGTGGGGAGAAGAATTGATTGAAGGTTTGTAGTGTAGCATGTCGCCCTTCAACAATCTTAACCCAAAGTTCTGTCTGTGAGACAGAACTTTATACCTGAAGACAAAGCCCATAGGCTGATTCATTGTCATTCTCACCAATCAGTTTCTCTGGGCCATACATCTGAATGGGCCATACATCCGAATGGCCATGCATCTGTTTGGGCCATTTGGCACAAACACCTTTGCAGACACAAACGGAGTGGAATACATCTGATACATATTCACAATGTAAATTAATCTGTAACTGAAAATACAAAATCTATCAAATGTTAACAAAAATCTTGAATATATTGTTAATTTATTCATACTGTTGGCAAAAATATAAGCAAAATATAAGAAAACTATATAAGCAAAAATATTTAAACTCATCCCCAACTTAAAAGGTGTAACTCATAATATAGACTCATTAATTGCAAAGTGAGATATTTCAAGCCTTTATTTGTTATAATTTTTATGATTATGGCTTATACAGATACCTTTTCACAATATTCTAAATTTGAATTTGGGGTTTCCATAAGCTGTATACACTTTTACAAAAGGAACATAAATCGTCAATTTATATCATAATATATATATCCTATACTATATATATGTAATCCTAACTATAATATCCTTTAAAGTAAAATAGTATTTAATTTTTACTAAATTAAAGATAAATTCTGTCAATTCCTTCCAGAAATGTTGGATAATTTTGCATTCAAAAGACAAACTACTTCTTCTTCTTGTTGCTATTTTACGGCGGTTGGCATCCAACTTATTGGTGTATTTCCGCCACCTTCTGCTCCGGAGTGTGGAACAGAAAATAGGTTTTCAGACTAAATCCCCCTCTCGCACTCACACACACACCTCATCCCATTCATTCTGCATGTTAATAATTATAATACCACTATTTATTATTACCACCATAATTACAACACCAATATTTATTCTTTAACCCTCATCCATACTACCTTTATTTATATCCTATTAAAAACCCCTGTTTCTCTTAAGAAAATCATAAGAATTCTAGTCTGAACCCTATCACTGCTCAATAACCCTTTTAATGTGATGTTCTGAACTCCCACCTCCCTCAGCTTATTACTCATCATCTCTCTCTGTGCTCCATACCTACTACATCTCAAAATAATATGCTCTACAGACTCCTCTTCCTGGCATCCATCACACAATCCAGTATTATGTTTCCCTATTAACTTAAGCGTTTTATTTAATAAACAATGTCCCATTCTTAACCTAGAGATCACAATTTCTTCTCTCCTATTTCCACTTCCTACCCTTGTATCTTTAACTTCCCTTTGAATTTGATATAAGTGTCTCCCTGTCCTCTCTCTATCCCACCTTTCTTGCCACTTTTGATTTATTTTCTCCCATATCACACTTTTAACTTCTGCTTTACTAATACTAACTTGCATTTCTATATTTCCTTTTGATAATGCCCTTTTTGCTAATTGATCAGCCATTTCATTCCCCCTTACCCCTACATATCCTGGGACCCATATAAACTTTACCTGTCCACCTTGGTTATCTATTCTTGTTACTGACTGGAGTACTTCCCACAGCATATCTTGACGACTTTTGGATTTGAATGACCGAAGACTTGTTAAAACTGCTGATGAATCCGAGCATACCAATACTTTTTTCTGTCCCGTCCTTTCTACCCATCGTAATGCAATTAATATAGCCAGCATTTCCACTGTATAAACCCCTAGTTGATTAGATGTTCTCCTATTGATTCCCGTTCCTTTATCTGGTATCACCACCCCTAATCCTGTTGCTTCCGTCTCTGGATTCTTAGCTCCATCTGTATAAATCTGTAAATCTGTATTATATTTTTCCACCAACCGATTTTTGAACACCCTTTCTAAATTTATATCCTCCTGAGCCTTCATTTTTTCCTGCAACACAAACCAGTCTACCTCTGGCCAAACTATCTTCCATGGTGCAATCTCTGGATAAACTATCGTGGGACTCATCCTCAAATTATACACTTCTAGTTCTTTGGCTATTTCATTTCCAATCCGTACAAAATTTTCCTTTAAATTTTTCCCATACTCCCAGCTTTCCTGCAATACTGCCTTAGTGAGATGTGAATCGTTATGTCCTTTTAAACCAGCCCAATAGTTAACCATTAACTGTTTCCTCCTTAACTCTAGTGGTAATTCTCCCATTTCTACCTGAATGGCTGCTACAGGAGTGGTTTTGACTGCTCCACAGCATATTCTCAGGGCCTGAGCCTGAATTACATCTAACTTTTTTAACTGAGACTTAGCTGCCGATCCAACTACTACACTTACATAATCTATCACTGATCGTGTTAATGCCACATATATTCTTTTCAATGATGATCTACTTGCACCCCATTCTCTTCCCCTCAGACATCTCATCACATTTATCACTTTTTTCCCTTTTTCATCCATTTTTCTAATATGATCTGCAAATGTCAATCGTGAATCCAAACTTACTCCTAAAAATTTAAAAGTTCCAGTCCTCTCTAAATCTCTTCCATACATTCTTAGCTTTATGCCTCTCGCAACACCTCTTTCCCACTTTTACAAAAGGAACATAAATCGTCAATATCAGAGTATCTTGCAATTAATGATTTAACAGGATAAACAATATGCATTTTAAAATGTATTTCTTTGGTTTTATTATTAATGCAATATTTAAAGGGGATTAACCAAGCAGTCTTCCAATTAATATTATCAATAATAGAGTTCCAAAAAAATCCTCTAGATGCTATTTTATTTTGTATTTGAAATATTGTACAAATATGTTTATTATTGCATTTTTTATCAATCAATTCAATGCCATTTAAAAGTAATTTTGGATTTATCATTAATGTGGAGTTAAATTGAATATGACTTTGATAAGATGAATCAGAGTAGGGGAAATAGCTTTAATGACAGAATTAAATTCTTTAAAATGCACAGGAAAACTATGGATTCGCATAAATTGTTTGTATGTTAAAATATTTCCATAATTATCAAACATATTCATAAGATGATTAATATCCCTGTTAAACCAATTCCTTAAAAATAAGGATTTATTGGTCGCGTTGTAACCAACAGTTTAATAACACTTTGGTCTTTTTTTATCTAGAGGATAAGTTTAAACTTTGACATCCATGCTCTTGTTTTCCTCATAGTAATGACAGTGAGGCAAATTGTATGCAAACCGGAAATTGTAATGCGTGCGCATGAGAAACGTATCGCGTGCGCACGAGATACTATCGCGTGCGCACGCAATACGTTTCGCGTGCGCACGCGATAGTCTTTATTTTTTTATTTTTGCAACGGTCCCTTTAGGAGCTCCGTAGAAATGGGTTGCCTGTGACAACAGTTAAATAGTTTAGCATTCTTATGCAAAAATATTTGGCTGCTAAATGCCAATATTGATCATCACAATCATATATTCCAGACAGACTAATAATGTGAGTATATGTGTTTAAAAACCAAAATCATTGCCACAATGTAAAATTAAACACGCTCTGAAAAGGATAATGCTTAATATTTGAATGTTTGTTTGTGTTTATGTGACAGACCCTAGTGTGGAGATGCGTTTGCGAGACTTGGGTTTTGGCTACCGTGCTCGTTTCCTGCAGCAGAGCTCACAAATCATTGTGAACTCTCATGGCCCTGACTGGCTCCAGTCGCTCCGCAGCGCCCCCTACCTGCATGCCAGAGATGCACTGAGAACTCTTCCTGGAGTTGGTCTCAAAGTAATTATTTATTAAGCCAGCATTTTTGCATAAAATGCATAGCAGTACATGAATGCATACACTTTTACCCTCACAACTGCAACGCAAGTACACGTTGCATTCTCAGTTTTGCTTAAAGGCGTGTGATACCATGAAGTTCCATCTTCTATGGAGGATTTTCTTTTCCAGGTCAATCACTATCATGCAGTCTAAAGCTAAAGTTAAAGTTAGGTAAATTGTCAGTGCTTAAAGCTACTTGATAAATATTAATATATTCAAACTTTTGATTAACTCCATTGTTATCAAGTACAGTACGTACAATGGGACACATGCTTGCAATACAATGCAACATATTTGCATAGAGTGCTTCTAGCATATGCTCCTTTATTGCCTCTACTGGCGTACTTACCTTTAAAGGTGCCATGTGTAATAATTGAGGTAAAAATATCCAAAAAATGAGCTACACGCATCAAAAGAATGAGAAGAAATAAGGGCGATGATGTCATTAAAAAAATGAAAAGTTATAGTGTTGCAGAGATATCAACCTAAATTAGCATTAGCATTACTAGCCCCGGCCCGACAGGTGTTGTAATACCAGTTTCGGCCATGGGAGGCGGTATGTGGGCAACATACATAACCACCAGCCAAACTGCAACACACGAATAACTCACACTGCTTGTATCTCTTTAATCTCTAAAAATCTCCAAATGCTCCACGTGAAACTGCGGTCTTACTATCGTGTCAATTGATTTTAATATGCGCGAGGGAGAGAGAGCAGGACCGCGCTCGTGTTGTTTGAAGACGCGAGAGTGCGCGCGCGCGCGCGGGCCGGGGCTCTCTCTCTCTCTCTCTCTCTCTCCCCTCTCTCTCTCTCTCTCTCTCTCTCTCTCTGCTCTGTAACGCGCCCTGTCAAGCGCAGCGGCAGCAGTCATTCTAGTCTACATCCCTCACCAATCAAAATAGGCTTTGGCGGGACAAAGCGGACTATTTGACGGTTTTAGAAGATTAACAACCTGAAACTAAAAAAACAGACTAGAGTAGGCCAACTTTCTGGAGGTATACTGCCCCCATCTGGTATGGAATATGTGGAGTATGAATTGATTTTTTGACATAAGGCACCTTTAATGAGGGCTTTTATTTTATTTTAGTCTAACGGTCCTGATCGTTCTAGCTGTTAAACGCATAGATTTATCATATCTGTAAACATCTGTGTTACATCTGAAATCTATGTTTGCTTGGGATCAGGTGGCTGACTGTGTATGTCTGATGTCACTGGATAAGTTTGAGGCTCTTCCTGTGGACACACATGTGTGGCAGATCGCCAAACGTGACTACAACTTTTCTGCTGGTAACAGCCAGAAGACCTTGACTGATAGAGTCTACAAAGAGATTGGTTAGTACCCATAATATACTCTGCCTGGCAACCACCCACAACAGTCTGGCAATGTGTGCCTGTGAGTTTTGAACTGACAAACTCCACTCGTGTTTTCTTAAAAAATCTGAAATCTGAAAATTGATCTTTTTCTAGGTGACTTCTTTAGAAAACTCTGGGGTCCCTATGCTGGCTGGGCACAGTCTGTGAGTACTGTATAACTTTCATTGGATAATAATATTTATATATGTTTTACATTGATGACCTATTTATTGTGTCTTATTGTGCCTCAGGTACTTTTTTGTGCTGATCTAAAGAAGTTTCAGAAGCTGTTCTGTAATGAAAGTTACCTGATAATATGGAAAGATATGACGGATAAAAAAAAAATAACATCTGAAGATAAATATCAAAATTATAAATTTATCATGATCATCAGACTGATCTTGAATAATCACTAATATATATAATACATTATAGTATCAATATATATATAATATTATAAATTTATCATATGATAATAATATTTTTAATATTATATATATATATATATATATATATTTTATATATATCTCATTAGAATTACAAACCGCTCAATTTGATTGGTAATTTCAAGAAAGGAACAATATTTTCCACTGTGTATAATAAATGTGC
This sequence comes from Chrosomus eos, assembly GCA_036326025.1. Classification (NCBI taxonomy): domain Eukaryota; kingdom Metazoa; phylum Chordata; class Actinopteri; order Cypriniformes; family Leuciscidae; genus Chrosomus; species Chrosomus eos. Next base: position 10,403,427 of record CM070836.1, on the reverse strand, counting down.
AGGTAAACACTCTGAAGGTTTTTTGTTTGTTTGTTGTAAAACTGCATAAATTTAAAATCAATCTTTTTTCACTTTCTTTAACAAACAGATAAAAGAGAATTTTTGATAACTATTGTTTGTATGTGTTTTTTTTCTCAGTTTTTAAAAAGAATAAAATTCTATTTGGTTGAGTAGGTATAGTGGTATAGTATAGGTATATGGCACTCTTTGCCAGTAGGTATAGCGGTTACATAAAGCAGAGCTGATCTTATAAACTCTACATTATTATAGGCATTATACAGAGGCCATAATAAAAGAAAATGACATCAAAACTTTACTGGCTGAAATGCACATTTACAGGTATGATCTAGACATCATAAATTAAAATAATTGCTTGCATAGATGTGATCAATTTGGTGGTTGCAAACTGCTCTAAAAGCGCATCAAATTTGAGGCAAATTTTATCCACATGCAAGTTACTGAATCTGCATTCAGCGCGGAGCGGTCTAGTCCTGTTCCGTTTACACAGCAATGCTGTGTAAGGACGAAAATACAGTTGCGAGTCCTGAAAAAACATGAGTGGTGTGTGTTCATTGCGTTTGCCACTGTTGTAAATTCCCATATATATAAATGATTATTTGAAAAATATAATTTTCGTGCAGCCTGTAGGCCTCTATAGGCTTCAGCCCATGGAAGCCTGTGCGTTAATGTGCCCTTGGGACAGAAAACGTCTCTTGTTACTGATGTAACCTATGTTCTCTGAATAGGGAACGAGACGCTGCGTAGCTTAAGACGCAGTGGGAACGCCCTCCGGATGTGCCGATTGTCTGAAGCCCTTATAGAATCACGCCAATTCATTGGCCTGACGCTCCTGCGTCATCCTACTATATTAGCGCTAGCGCCATTTGCTCTTCAGATTTCTCTGCCGAAAAAGGAAGCTTGTCGGCAGCGCAACGGAGCTTGGCAGCGAATGCAGCGTCTCGTTCCCTGTTCAGAGAACAAAGGTTACAACAGTAACCAGAGACGTTCTCTTTCATAGGTTCACTCAACGCTGCGTAGCTTAAGACGCAGTGGGAACGAAACTCGCTAAGCTAAGCGCTGCCGCAACTAGTACAAGACCAGATAGCTCACACGACTGGTTCAAGCAGACAAAACCTGGGAACCTGGAGTCGTGTAAAGATCTAAACTGTAGAATCTGACAAAAGTGTGCGGGGAGGACCATCCTGCCCCCAAAAGTGTGCGGGGAGGACCATCCTGCCCCCACACAAATGTCCTCCAGGAGGGCACCTCTAAAAAGAGCCTGAGAGGAAGCCACGCCCCTGGTGGAATGTGCTCTGATGCTAAGAGGTGAAGGTAGACCGCGCACCTCATAAGCCAGTGAAATAGCCTCTGTAACCCAGTGGGAAATTCTCTGTTTTGATGCGGCAAGCCCGCGGCGGCCAGCACCAAAACATACAAAGAGCTGGTTGGATTTTCTCCAACCCCCAGAGCGATCCACATATAACTTCAATGCCCGGGGAGAGCAAGTTAAGCTTTCTGTCTCCTCAGAGACAAAAGGAGGAGGATGGAAAGAGCGAAGGTTAACAACCTGAGACTGGAAAGTTGTGGACAAAACTTTGGGCACATATCCTAGTTTTGGTCTCAAAGTCACTCTGACCAAGCCAGGGACGAAATCAATACAAGACTCGCTAACTGAAAGAGCTTGCAAATCCCCCACCCGCTTCAAAGAGCCCAAGGCTAAAAAAAGAGTAACCTTGAGTCAAAATCCGCTCTGGAGCTGACTCTAAGGGCTCAAAGGTGGCCTCCGTTAAGCCCTCCAGGACGACCGACAGGTCCCTGGAGGGGATTCCAGGGGAGCGTACTGGCTTCAGGCGCCTAACCCCACGCATAAAAGCCGAGACTAACCTCAACTTGCCCAGGGGGATCTCATCCGATTCTCTATGAGCAGCAATAGCGGTAACATACACTCTCAAAGTAGTAGCGGCCGCTCCAGAAGCAAACTTCTCCTGCAGGAATTCCAGCACTGAACCGACTGGGCAGTTGACTGGGTCTATAGCGTGCATACCTGTCAGGCAGTACGTTTTAAGGCAGGTGATGGTCGAAATAAAAAAAAAACAAAAGGGTATATATGAAGAGCATTTATTCAAAGGATTATTTGCATATTTTCTGTTCATTTAACATTGCTTGTCTTTACATTTAGCCTACATTTTATTTTCATTCCACACATTCTTTTAATTTCATATTGCTTTTCTTTTACAGTTTTTCTTTTCATTTCACATAACTTTTCTTTACTCTTTTAGTGAGTTATTGTACAGATTTGTTGCAGACTTTGCGTTCTTTAAGACTGTTTTGGAAGGAGTGTATTTGTGGGCTGGGCCAGAGTGGTTCATTTTACATGAGAGTAGAGTTCTGTTGTCTAACGTCATCCTATTCTCTGTAACAATCTTCCGTACCATGCTAAAGTCGCAGTTACAAAACTTACAAAATGCGTGACTGTCCCTCACCCTGCTCCTCTTCAGAAAAGTAAATTCACTGTCCCATTGATCGCAGTATTTACATGAGTTTTTTTTTTTTTTGGCCGGAGTGCCGGAGTGTTCGTCTCTGTCATCGCGTCCATCATCCGTCTATGCTTACGGTTTTTCCCCGCGTTGTCACTCATCATCTGACCTCACACACTAACCTCGCGACAACTGCCACCTACAGTACCTGTAGCATTGCGGTTATCGCGAGGCTAGTGACAGAGCTCAGATTGGGAATGTTTTTTTTCTTTACTCCGCCCGGCGGGGTATTATTATTTTTTAAAAACGCAGGTTAAAATACGGGAGATTTACGGGAAAATACTAATACGGGAGGACGGCGGGAAAGAAGGGTAAAATACGGGACTTTCCCGGCCAAAACGGGATACTTGACAGGTATGATAGCGTGTGCCGAACACCACGATTCAAAAACCCCCCACTTAGATGAATACAACTTTATCGTGGAGGGGGCTCTCGCATTCGAAATGGTCTCCTGGACGTCAGCGGGAAGACCAAAGTTTAAAGCTAACGGCCCCTGATGGGCCAAACGCATAACTTCCAAATTTCGGGGCGAGGATGCCATATTCTGCCCTGAAGCTGGGACAGCAGATCCTCCCTGACTGGAATCTCCCAAGGGTTCTCTCCCTCACTCTGGACAGAACTGCCTGGATCAATTTTACAGGCGGGAATGCATACCATGCCATGGGTCGGCGAATGCATCTATCCCCAGTGGTGCTGGGGGGCTCAGGGAGAACCAAAGTGGGCATTGGGATGACTCCTGAGATGCAAAAAGGTCCACTTCTGCCTTTCCGAACACTTCCCAGATCAGGGTTACTGTGCGGCGGTTCAGCATCCATTCCCTCGACCTGAGTTTCTGCCTCGACAGAAAATCTGCTGCGAGGTTCAGGACCCCCGGAACATGGACTGCCCTCAGTGACAGGAATTTGTCCTGAGACCATAGGAGAAGGCGGCGCGCATGCCTGTCCAGGGTGCGCAACTGTGAACCCCCCTGTCGATTTACATGAGACACCACCGCCATATTGTCTGTTTTGACAATGACATGATGCCCTTTGAGAGAGGGGAGAAAGTGAAGGGGGGCTAGGGAAACAGCCCTCAGCTCCAAGCTGTTTATGTGCCAATCGAAAGTCTCTCCAGTCCAGACCCCACATGCTGGTCTGCCCTCAAAAACAGCACCCCATCCAGTTACTGTGTGTTCACACCGCCGCTGGCGAGAGCGTCAAAGTGGCTGGAAGTCATTCATTTTCAATGAGAGCCGGCGGCGAGCTCCGGCGAGAGCGTCCTGTAAACTTAGGTTCCGACCACAGTAGTTCCCAAGCAAAATAGAGGAGGTTGATCATTTGAATTTGATAAGAAGGCGCGCAACACTATTTATAGGCAATATTTCCGCGCTAGAACGTTTGTTTTTCAGCGGGAATGCAAATTATAATAGCACTTAACCATGAACACAAAGCCACACCACACAAATGGCTTTTAATTTGTTTATTTCATTAGCAAACATGTCACTATAATTTATTTCATTAGCAAACATAACACTCTTCTCTGTGTTCAACCTCAGGCCGAGAGACTGAAAGTCACTAATTCCCTGGAGTTGGCTAAAAGGAGCCGCAATGGGGCCAGAGAAGCATCCATACACTTTGTAAACGTTCTTGGTGCTAGAGCGAGACCAAAAGGGAGAACCCTGTACTGGTATGCTTTTTCTCCAAAGGCGAACCTGAGGAACCTCCTGTGTCGCCGTACGACCTGATTATGAAAATATGCATCCTTCAGGTCTACTGTCACGAACCAGTCCCCTGCCTGAATCTGAGATATGATAGCTTTTAGCGTCAACATCTTGAATTTCCCTTTGTAAAGAGAGAAATTCTGCCGGCGCAGGTCTAGTATCGGTCACAGACCTCCGCCCTTTTTCGGGACCAAGAAGTAGCGGCTGAAGAAGCCTTGCTTGATTTCTTTCGGAGGGACCTCTTCTATAGCTCCCTTGAGGAGAAGGGACGAAATCTCCTGCTGTAGAACAGAAGCCTCTGAGGCGCTGTTGACTACAGTTGGACAGACCCCGTTGAAGCAAGGGGGCGGGCGACAGAACTGAAGTGTGTAGCCGAGCCGAACCGTGCGGAGGATCCAGGGCGATACCCCTGGCAGACGCCTCCATTCTGGAAAGAAGTGAGATCGAGGAGGTGGAGTGATGCAATGCGGCGGACATACCTGCTGACTCCCGTGGGGTAGCGCGGTCCAGCGTGAAGGAAAGCACTTGACGTCCTGACCTGAGTGGGAAGCACCACTGCCTGTTTGACCAAGACCGAAGGGTCTGCCTGCTTCTGAGAGAAAACGAAAGTGTCTCCGATCCGAGTGGCTGGTATCAAACGCATCGGGTGCGAGGGGAGAAAGCTGAACGCGTCTCCTTTCTCCTGCGCCGGACGGCTTGAACAAAGTTGAGGAGTAACTGCACTTCGAAACACGCTGGGTGGCGAAGGTGACAGGTTTAGAGAAGGAGAGCAAGTGAGAGGTGGGCAGAAATGCTTGCGCGGTCTGTCCCAACCTCGTAGATCGAGGGAGGCTCTCCTTTTTCTGACCCTCTGGTCAGGAACAATTCGAGGAGGCTGGGGTGAAGGGTTTGTTAGACCGCTTCAGCTCCAGACGCTTATGGGGTCGCTGGCGAGGGAACAGGCGACCGCGGGGTCCCCAGACCGTAGCGGGTGGGGGATGAGCCGAGTCACTTCTCCTAGTGGCAAAATCCGGCCTATGAGAAGAACGTTCTCTGGGTTGAGATGGGGAGGGGTTGGAGGATTCCCTAGCCCTCCTGGGCATGAATTGCCTGAGGGCAGCTGACTGGGATTTTGCGGCCCGAAATTTTTCAACCACAGTGTTGACCGCCTCCCCAAACAGACCGGATTGAGACACTGGGGCATCTAAGAGGAAAACCTTCTCTTTATCACGGATTTCCGTGAGATTGAGCCATAGGTGGCGCTCTGCAGCAATCGCCCCCACCATAGAACGCCCTATAGCGCAGTATGTTTGGTGGCCCTTAAGGCCAGATCCGTGGCCTTGCGAAGCTCCTTGACAGCTTCCGGTGTGATCCCCGTTCCCTCGTCCATTTCTTTTAGAACATCCGCCTGGTAGGCTTGGAGGATGGCCATAGTGTGAAGGGCCATGCCTGCCTGACCAGCTGCCATGTAGGACTTTCCGTGCAGGACTTTGAAGTAGTCCTGCACGGTTTAGAGGGAAGGAGGGGGTGAGATTTCCACGACGGAGCAGACGACGGGGAAAGGTGCGTAGCTAGCGTGTATTCGACCGCTGGAATAGCGGAATAGCCCTGCTCCACAGAACCAACGAGGTTGGTGAAGTCAGCGACTGCCGCGTTCGTTAGGCGCGCGGAGAAAGGCTGCTTCCAGGATCTGGAGATCTCATGATGCAGATCGGTGAAAAAGGGCAGCTTTCTCCGCTCAGACCTAGAATTAGGGCCACTTAAAAATCTTTCGTCGAGTTTAGACGATTGTGACTCGCGGGGCTCATCGGGCCAGTCGATGGAAAGTTTTCAGTAGCGCGTGAAAGCACGTCGATAAGCTCCGTGTAGGCCGCAGTAGGCGTACCACTGTTGACTCCTTTTCCTGGCCGCGAGGCGGGAGAGCCTCAGAAGCTAAAGGAAGCAGGAAGCAGACAAACTGGCTAAACCGACCGTCTGCTAGCGGCCTCACGTCACCAAGGTCAGATAAATCCCATCACATAGAGACACTTTCACCTAGATATCATCATATAGAGACTGTGTCTGTTCCCCGAATTTGGAAATCCAAAAAACTGCCAAACCTTTCTAAGGTTAAAAATCTAATTGATGTTCATCGAATAAAAAACAGATATAATATAGATGAGCAAACGATAAAGCTTGGGTTGCTGAATATTCGATCCCTTAATTCAAAATCGCTCATAGTTAATGATAAGATTAAAGACTATAACCTAGATGTGCTGTGTTTGACAGAAACCTGGCTAAAACCAAACGATTACATTACTTTAAATGAGTCCACTCCGCAAGATTATTGTTATAAACATGAGCCTCGTCCGAAAGGCAAAGGGGGAGGTGTTGCTGTAATTTATAGTAATATTCTCAAAACCACTAAGAAATCTAGTTTTAAATATACTTCTTTTGAAGTGTTGGTGCTTAATGTAAAAATTTATAGTGTAAACAATAAATCACGTTTGAGAATTCTGCTGGCTACTGTATACAGGCCACCAGGGCACCATAAAGATTTTATCAAAGAATTTGCTGACTTTCTATCAGAATTAATATTGGCTGCAGATAAAGTCCTAATTGTTGGTGATTTTAATATACATGTAGATAATGAAAAAGATGCATTGGGATTGGCATTTAAAGCAGCACCGGGTAACTTTTCAACCTTTATAATATATTTCCATGTCTCTTGTGATGGTACATCGACTTACAATAGGTTGAATGACACGTCTGCCATAGCCTGGCGGGGTCTGTAGCGTTTTTAATCGTACTTTTAAACTTCGGGTTTCGGGTAGTAACCGGCGAACAAAGAGAACTACAAAATTTGACTGCTTTACGGCATATACCTCACTTCCACCACCACCCCCACTTCCTTAAAATCGGACGTGCGAGCCAAATGTTATAGTCATGGCCGAAGCAGCACAGAAAAACAAGAAAGCAAAGGTTTTATCGGAGCAAAGCAAAAAGAGAAAGAGATCGCGTTAAAGGCAGAACAAGGATCAACACTGTGCCAGCGTTTTCTCGCTGGCGTGAGCCAAAGGAGGAGGAGGGGTGCCTGACCGATGCGGACTTGGCTGTCATGCTTACTAGTATATAGTAGCTTACTAGTAAGTATATTGCTTGCATACTAGCTAGGGTGACCAGACGTCCCGTGTTTCCCGGGACAGTCCCGTATTTCAACTCTAATTTTAGTGTCCCGACTTATTAAATTGAATACGCGCAGGACAGAGAGGGAGAGAGAGAGAGCGAGAGACCTTGCGTGTGTGTGCTAGAGTACGCATTAATTACAAGCGCGCACGTCAGAGAGGAGAGCGCGAGAGACCTTGCATGTGTGTGCTAGAGTAGCCTACGCATTAATACGCACGCGTGCGCATTATTGATATAATAATATAGCTTGATATTATAATATTGACGATATATACCACTCAAATATTGCATTCTTTCTTTCTTTCTTTCTTTATTGTATTTATATAGCACAATTTATTGCAACTGCAGTTGCACCAATGTGCTTTCCAGCGATAACAAATAAAAAGTAAATACATAGACATCACAAAAAAAACAACGAACAACAACAAAAAGATTTAGGCTCAACGATCAGAGGAATTAAAAGCCTGAGTTAATAGGTGGGTTTTTAATAATGATTTAAAACTGGAAATAGTCTGAGCCAATCTAATGTGAATGGGTAACAGATTCCAAAGTTTCGGAGCAGCGATCGAGAAAGCACGATCCCCCCTATGTTTAAATCTGGATCTGGGGATCGTTAAGAGAAACTGATCAGAGGACCGTAGGGATCTATTTGAAGTATAACGTTTCACTAAAGAATCAAAGTAAGTGGGTGCCAGACCATTTGTGACCCTGGATCACAAAACCAGTCTTAAGTAGCACGGGTATATTTGTGGCAATAGCCAACAAAACACTGTATGGGTCAAAATTATCGATTTTTCTTTTATGCCAAAAATCTTTAGGATATTAAGTAAAGATCATGATCCATGAAGATATTTAGTAAATTTCCTACTTTAAATATATCTAAATTGTATTTTTGTAAGTGGATGCAGCACAATCACTAACAGAAATGGAAACCTTTAAAGGCGATTTTCTCAATATTTAGATTTTTTTGCACCCTCAGATTCTCAATTGCAAATAGTTGTATCTCTGCCAAATATTGTCCTATCCTAACAAACCATACACCAATGGAAAGCTTATTTATTCAGCTTTCAGGAAATGTTAAAATCTCAATTTTAGAAAATGGACACATAAGACTGCTTTTGTGGTCCAGTGTCACATTTAAGGATTTAAAAACAAACATTAAAAGTTTATATTCTATACGGAAACGGATCGGCAACCATTGAAGAGAGTACAAGATTGGAGTAATGTGCTCACGCTTTTTTGTACCTGTCAGTAACCTAGCGGCCGCATTTTGGACTGTCTGCAAACGCCCCAACGCTGTCTGGCTAATTCCTGTGTAGAGAGTGTTACAATAATCAAGTCGTGAAAAAATAAAAGCATGAATCACTTTCTCAAGGTCATTAAATGAAAGAAAGCTCTTTACCTTGGATAGAAGTCTAAGATTAAAAAAGCAAGATTTAACTACATTATTTATTTGCTTATCGAATTTGAGGTCTTTATCAAATAGTATGCCTAAGTTCTTCACAAATGGCTTATTGTAAATAGCCAAGGGACCAAGATTGTAACTTGGAGAAACTGTTTTTTCATTTAATCCAAATAAAATTATTTCTGTCTTATTGTCATTTAGTTTCAGATAATTTAAAGCCATCCAGCTTTTCACGTCGTTTAGACAGTCCAAAAGCCGATCTAAAGCATTCTTGTTGAATGGCAAATAAATCTGCGTGTCGTCGGCATAAAAGTGAAACGATACACCATGTTTAATGAAAATAGAACCCAAAGGAAGCACATATAACAAAAACAAAAGTGGAGCAAGAATGGACCCCTGCGGTACACCACAAGTAAGTGGAGCTAACGTTGACAAACATTCGCCAAGTTTGACTGCAAAACTACGATTTGTTAGATAGGACTTAAACCACTGAAGGGCCATTCCTCGCACTCCAACATGGTGTTCCAAACGAGAGACCAAGATGTTATGATCTACTGTATCAAATGCTGCACTAAGATCTAATAACACCAAAATTGTGGGGGATCCGGAATCAGCACTTAATAGAATATCATTATGAACCTTTAAAAGAGCAGATTCTGTGCTGTGTTTTTCCCTGAAACCAGATTGAAAGGTTTCAAACACAGAATTATTCTCTAAAAAAGATTGTAATTGACTAAAAACAACCTTCTCTAAGACCTTTGAGAGAAACGGTAATTGAAGTATAGATTCAGTAAAACGGTAACCAATAGGCTAGACTAGCCTACTATAATGACGCTGGCTTGTAAACGTGAGCATCGCGATCATTTGTCGTTAGAAAAAAAAAAAAAAAAACCATGAAATTATATTCATATGACATGCTGAAATATATGCCACTGTACCTGGGATGAAGACATTTCACACGCGACGCAAGCTAGCAGAACAGCTGCATGTGACCTCCTCCTACAGTGTTCACGGCTATCATGGATGTCAACAAATGCATGTGCTACATTCATGACGGTTTACGACAGTAAGTAGAGGACAATACTGTTTCCCAACTGTAGGGGGGACCCCGAGAGCAAAAGTTAAATTTTACCTGGTGTTACTTTAAAGACATTATAAACTCAATTGGAGTGAGACAACACGTGTCAGGACCTACTCATTGTCGTAAGCATACTCTAGATCTAATACTATCACATGGAATAGATGTTGATGCCGTTGAAATTCTGCAGCAGAGCGACGACATCTCCGATCATTATCTAGTCTCGTGTAAATTACATTTAGCCAAGGCTGCAAAGCCGACTCCGTGTTATAAATATGTTAGACCTATCACTTCTGCCACTAAAGATTGCTTTATCAATAATCTTCCAAATCAGTTTCATAATCTCAGCATCCCAGATAGCTTAGAAGAACTTGATATTGCAACAGAAACTTTTAACTCTCTCTTTTCCAGCACTTTAGACACAGTTGCTCCGCTGCGCTTAAAGAAGATTAAAGAAAATAGTCCAACGCCATGGTACAATGAGCACACCCGGGCCCTTAAGAGAGCAGCCAGAAAAATGGATCGAAACTGGAAGAAAACAAAACTAGAGGTATTTCGGATTTCATGGAAGGAGAGATCGATTGCTCACAGAGAGGCCTTAAAAGATGCTAGAACTAATTATTTTTCAACCCTATTAGAAGAAAATAAACATAATCCTAGGTATTTATTTGAACAAGTGACTAAACTAACGAAAAAGAAAGCTTCAAGCCCAGAAGTTTCCAAGAAACACAGCAGTAATGACTTTATGAAATTCTTCACTTATAAGATTGATAATATCAGGGACAAAATTATAACTATGCAACCGTCTACTACAGTATCGCATCAGGGAGTATATTGTAGTCTCCGTGAGGAGCATTTTGATTCATTTGTTGCTATAGGAGAGGAAGAATTTTGCAAAATTGTTAATTCATCTAAATCGACAACTTGTATGCTAGACCCTATACCGACTAAGCTACTGAAAGAGATGCTTCCAGAGGTCATAGATCCTCTTCTAGATATCATTAATTCATCTTTGTCATTAGGATACGTACCAAAAACCTTTAAGTTGGCTATGATTAAACCGCTTGTTAAAAAAACGCAACTTGATCCTACAGAATTAGTCAATTACAGGCCAATACTCGAATCTGCCTTTTCTGTCAAAGATACTAGAAAAAGCAGTATCCTCACAACTGTGTTCCTTTTTAGAAAGAAATAATATCTGCGAGGATTTTCAGTCCGGATTTAGACCGTACCATAGTACTGAGACTGCTCTCATTAAAGTCACAAATGATTTGCTCCTATCATCCGATCGTGGTTGTATCTCTCTATTAGTGTTACTTGATCTTAGTGCTGCATTTGATACTATCGACCACAACATTCTTTTAAATAGACTAGAAAACTATGTTGGCATTAGCGGAATTGCACTAGCATGGTTTAAATCATACTTATCTGACCGTTTTCAGTTTGTAGCAGTAAGTGAAGAGATGTCTTATCGATCACAAGTTCAGTATGGCGTACCACAAGGCTCAGTACTAGGACCGCTGCTGTTCACTCTGTACATGCTACCATTAGGAGATATAATTAGGAAATATGGAATTACCTTTCACTGTTATGCTGATGATAGCTGTATATTTCTTCAAAACCTAACGAAACTTACCAATTCACAAAATTAACGGAATGCATAGCTGATATAAAAAATTGGATGACCAGTAATTTCCTATTACTAAATTCTGAAAAAACAGAGATTCTAATCATTGGACAAAAAACTTCCTCACCTAATAACATAGAATACTGTCTAACACTTGATGGCTGCTCTGTTAGGTCTTCGACGTCAGTCAGGAACCTGGGTGTGCTCTTTGATACCAATCTTTCATTTGAAAGTCACGTGTCTAGTATCTGTAAAACCGCATTTTTCCATCTTAAAAATTTATCTAAATTACGTCATATGCTCTCACTGACAAATGCGGAACAATTAGTTCATGCTTTCATGACCTCAAGGCTAGATTATTGTAATGCTCTACTGGGTGGTTGCCCTGTACGCTTATTAAACAAACTACAGCTAGTTCAAAACGCAGCCGCTAGAGTTCTTACCAGAACCAGGAAGTATGACCATATTAGCCCGGTTCTGTCAACACTGCATTGGCTGCCTATTAAACATCGTATAAATTTTAAAATATTGCTGATTACTTACAAAGCACTAAATGGTTTAGCTCCCCAGTACTTGAGCGAGCTCTTAACGCATTATAGTCCTTCACGTCTATTGCGATCTCAAAATTCTGGCCAGTTGATAATACCTAGAATATCAAAATCGACTGCTGGCGGTAGATCCTTTTCCTATTTAGCACCAAAACTTTGGAACAATCTTCCTAACACGGTCCGGGAAGCAGATACAGTCTGTCAGTTTAAATCTAGACTAAAAACACATCTCTCCATTCTGTCACCTGATGGAGTTTTGGTTCCTTGCCACTGTTGCCTTCGCCTTTTGGCTTGCTTAGTTGGGGACATTTAATTTTCAATTGAACAATACTATTACAACATTGTTTTCCTGTTATCTCTGTAAAGCTGCTTTGAAACAATTTGTATTGTAAAAAGCGCTATATAAATAAAGGTGACTTGACTTGACTTGACTTGACTAAAGCGGGCCCGAAATCCTCGGAGTCGGACGCTGTTGTAGTGGAGATAATGGGTAGACGCTCAGTCTAGGTGCTAGTTCTGGGTTTATCACTAAGTTCACTCAGGTGTGTCGGCCAGAACACCACTTAAGGCCAAATGGTCCAGAGTATGAAATAAAGAGCGGAGAAATAGTTCTGATTCTGTTTCTTTATTCCTCTTTCTTGTGTGAGTGAGTTTGAGGGTGAGTTTAATTCTGAGTGTGTTAGCGTGTCTGGTTTCTATAAAGAGAGAAACAAATACAAATGAATAAGGAAAACATATGCATACACTCATTCCTCCTTAAGCACTAATATACATTACCAAACATAAAATAAACAATAGTCAGAATATTACTGCTTACAATATATCTCTTAAACTGAAACTTAAATGTAAACAGAGAGAAAGGATTCAAACACTTATATATCCACTTCAGCCCTGCAGAACTCTGCACCACCCCCCAGACCCACCCGTGGGTCCAATAATGCATAATCATAATCATTTTAAAAAATCTCTAAGTTTTACAGCACAAAACTAGACATATATAGTATTGTTTGAAAGCTTAGAACCTCAGCTTTCATGACAATCCCATCACTTTTGTATTTATGTTACATAGAAAAAAATAATATGGTCTAAATTCGACCCCCCCGCAATGACCCCCCCTTGAGAAAATCATATTTATAATATTAAATTTCATATTTATATCACACAAACTCACCAAAAATAGACAAATCATACATCAAATGAAAGCTCTCACTCCCCAGAATATCACTGTGCAGTTTATTTTACCGATCCAACACTTTAAAGTAACATTATTATCCAAAGAATCACGAAAAAAGAATCGAGTTTTTTGAACAAGCAAACACATGAGTCATATTCCTGTTCGGATCACTTCCTCCGTGTGGAGCTACTAGCCTCAAATGCTATATCAGCTCGTTCCTTAGGTTGTTTTCTTCAAAATGAGACCATTTTCACATGTCTTCGAGCATGCATGACCAAATGACACTGTAATATGTCACCGATGTCCAGATCAAAACGTGCGATGCAGGATAAGAGCAAATACTCTTATTAATCTAAGGTTTGATTGTCTTCGTTAGCCGCGATTTTTGATGACGTCATCAAATATTGCGTCATGCGTCAAGAAAGCTGAGACTCTCAGCGACCCATAGACACGTCGATCACTCCTCTAGCCCAATCAGAGACCGAGATAATCTATGACAAAGTTGAGAAGGCGGGGCTTCATCCTGACATTCCAGCGGCTGCCAGCGCGCTTCGCAGAAGAGTTGAGTCTAGTTTGAGATCGATTGATAGTTTGGAAAGTGTTTTTTTTAGTTATTGCGTGCTTTTTGCAACTGGCTGGAGTGTTTTGTCTTTGGACATTGGCTTCAAGAAAGATTTTTGTCGGCGTAGAGGCTGTTTTGGGCGAGCTTGATCGAGACAGTGACACTGAAACTTGCAGCAAAGTTTTGACTCTCATCACAAGCTGCGTCATGGATCCTGAATTTGAGTAAGTACACATTTTGAACCTATAAACGTTGTATTTGTGTATTTCATGAACTAATGCATGCAACAATTGTACACAATATCCATGCAAAAGACATCGAGAAATATCACAATCCATGCACGCTCTAATTCAAATTAGCTTGGGGGTTTTGCTAACGCACGCGGTTTTTTTTTTTTTTTTGTCGCGTACATGTTTGTGCATGTATATTTGAGATTTATTTTACACCCAAAGATATATGCATGTAATAATAAACGAGCACAACCCATGCATATATTCATGCCATAGTTCAAATATGCGTGGGAGCTTTTGCTAAGCTTTTTGTGCATGTGTCAAAAAGCAAATGCTCCCAAGCTTATTTGAACTATGGCATGATGCATATATATATATATATATATATATATATATATATATATATATATATATATATATATATATATATATATATATATATATATATACGTGTGAAATGCATTCTACATGTTTTGTTACATTCATATTTGAATCAGTGGATGCATGAGTTGTGCTCCTTTATTTTTGCACACATGTATTGGTGTGTCTTATGTGGATATGCAAATTATAATCTTGTATCTTTTATGTGCATACGTTAATTATTTTGTGTGTTTGTGTGTAATATTAGCATGCATTTCTGAATCACAATGTGGAAATTTGTTTTGTTTTGCAGTCTGGACAGTGGTGATGAGTGGCAGCCAGAAATGAAGACACCAGTGACTCCTTTCAGATAAATCTCAATAAGTTTTTTTGCGTAGGAGTTATCAAGAAAATTATTTTTTCCCTTGTTTACAGACACCTCGTGGAATCAATAGAAACTTTCTGAAGGGAAATACACCAAACAGATCCTAAGTTACAGACTCTCAACTAAAAACCAAAATCAAAATCTGTCTTTTTATCCTTATTTATCATAAACTTGTGACTAAATACAATAAAATATATGCAATATTCCACCACTGTTTTACATTTTAGAGTGTTTTTTGTAAAATGAGACCATTTTCATCCATTTACTCCAATGTATGTGCGTAGGACGCTCTTTTAAATCCAGGTATGCCCAATACTTTTAGCAATCAAAAATGGAGACTTCAAAAGTACACTTGGAGACACCAGTGACTCCTTTCAGATAAATCTCAATAACTTACTTTCAGAATAAGTTATCAAAAAAATTATTTTTGCCCCTGTTTACAGACACCTAGTGGAATCAAAAGAAACTTTCTGTAGGGAAATACACCAAAACGATCATAAGTTACAGACTCTCAACTAAAAACTTAATTTAAAAATCTATCAAAATCTGACTTTTTATCCTTGTTTATCATAAAATTGTGAATGCATACAATACAATATATGCAATATTCCACCACTGTGTTAAACTGTAGAGTGTTCTTTGTAAAATGAGACCATTTTCATCCATTTACTCCAATGTATGTGGGTAGGACACCATTATAAATTCAGGTATGCCCAATTCTTTTAACAATCAAAAATGGAGTCTTTAAATGTATATTTGTCACTCCTTTCAGATAAATCTCAATAACTTTTTTTGAGGATGAGTTATCAAGAAAATTCTTTTTGCCCCTGTTTACAGACACCTCGTGGAATCAAAAGAACCTTTCTGAAGGGAAATACACCAAACAGATCCTAAGTTACAGACTCTTCATTTAATTAAAAATAAAGCTTGATTTAAAAATCAATCGAAATCTTATTTTATTATCCTCATTTATCATAAAATTGTGAATAAATACAATAACATATATGCAATATTTCACCACTGTGTCAAAATGTAGAGTGTTTTCTGTAAAATGAGACCATTTTCATCCATTTTCTCCAATGTATGTGGGTAGGACACGATTTTAAATTCAGGTATGCCCAATTCTTTTAGTAATCAAAAATGGAGACTGTAAAAGTACACTTGTGACTCCTTTCAGATAAATATCAATAACTTTTTTTGAGGAGGAGTTATCAAGAAAATTCTTTTTCCCCCTGTTTACTGGCACCTAGTGGAATCAAAAGAAACCTTCCGAAGAGACATAGACAAAACAGGTCCAAAATGACAGATTTTCAAAAAAAATAATAATTAAAAAATATATATAAAAATATGAGATTTTATATGCGTTTATCAAAACATTGTGAATAAATACAATCAAATATTTGCAATATTCCACCACTGTGTTAAAATTTAGAGTGTTTTCTGTAAAATGAGACCATTTTTATCCATTTACTCCAATGTATGTGGGCAGGACGCTCTTTTAAATTCAGATATGCCTAATTCTCTAAAAAATTCAAAATATGCTGCAGAGTTGAAGTGGATATGATCCTCAGATTTTCTATCATAAGTTAAATTCCCACTAACATAGACAGCACTTACTGTCATCTACGATACACTTTATATCTTTCAACGAACTAAACAGCGGGACGCTTTTATTGTGGAAAACACCGGAATGAATGCTATGTTCCATTCATAGCGATCCAAATAACAATATTTACCACCACTTACTTCTTATTTTACTCAACCATAAAGGACTGATCAATCCTAACAACAAATATGAAAGTATAAACACATCTAAACACGATATTAAGTGGTGATGCGATCCACCACTATAAAGATTAGGGGCGTGTTCAGTATTGAGAATGAGGAGTTGACGTCACGCGTATCACTCCGCGTTGCACTGTGGGAAGGATTCGCCATCTTGGTAGGATACGCTATCCGTTGTCATGGTTACTTCGACCGTGAGACCGAGAGAAATAGCGACAGAGAGAAAGAGCAGCTTGATATTTGTTTGCATTTTTGCGATAAGGCACAGTTTCTTGGGAATAAATGAAGAAGGGGGAAGCAAAGGGAAAGGGGCTCTATCGGGAGAGACTAAATAACTACACAAAGCAGAGTTATTTAGAGAAACTACTTGACATCAACAACATGGACACGTACCACCTGCTACAGAATGGACGAAAGACCCAAAGCACTACCACCTTTCACATACCTTGATATAGTCAAAGCTACCTGGTTTGTTTATGGTATCAGTGCCTAACGTTACTGCCTACACAATGCAACAGTTCAGATGCTTTAAGTCTTTAGAAGCTTATAAACAATTCTGCTGCGGCTGGGTGCAAGACTTAGAAACACCCAAACATGTAACGTTAACGTTAAACTGCGAGAGTTCAGTCATACTTGATGTTTCAGGCCTCATTCATATGTGGAAATACAGCTGATATGAATCAGATACGTGCATTTGCACCTGCCGTGCAACAGATCGGACATTCCCCTGTCAATGCGAATCGTACGTCATTAAAATTGGCTTCTCTATCTCTGCCGTTCGTGCGCCCTACGCGGTTTGAAGCACAAGCTGCGTCCTAATCCTATGGTCCCAATGTGCATACTATCCATCCTAAATATGCACACTGCATATTTGCATATGCACACTGGGACACATCTTTAGTCTATGTCTCACTCTCACATATGCACGCTCGCACGAGATTACGGCCAATTTGAACGAAATTGCGTTATAACTATTCGATCACGAGTGGCTCAACATGTAGATCTATAAACCACCCAAGGCGTCATGTATGTGACGCTTTTGACATTTCGTCAAAATCTTACGCACATGGCATCCTTTAGCGTCAATATAAGACGCAGATCGCAAGGCGTCAAAACCGTAACCCTACTCCAGACCTAAACCTACCCATAACAGTGCGTGTTATATTGACACTAAAGGATGCCATGTGCGCCTATATGACGCTAAAGGATGAGAATGCGTTGGATAAACTCATCTTTCAGGCATTTGACTGACCGGGTTGACAATTCAGCGTGAGAAATCGGGGGTGTGGCGTGTGCACGTGTGAAACCATTCAAATGCGGGTTTCTCACGGCCAATGCGTGAGAGTTGGCAGCTATGTGCTTTGCTCGCTGTTGCTGCTGTCAGTTTATTGACAAGCAGTTTCTCTAAGCTGGCTAGCTTTGTTATTTAGTCTCTCTCGATAGAACCCCTTTCATTTCTCTTCTTTCTCCATATCTTCCAAAGAAACTACGGCGTATCGCTCAAATGTAAACAAATTCTAAGCTGCGCTGTCTCTCTTTCGCTATTTCTGGAATGTTTAGTCTCGCCTCTGTGAAGTTCTGAAGGCGTTGCCCCTGGCAACCGATAGCGTCTCCTACCATCATGGCCGACCGTATCAGACCCCGCCCAAATCGGCACGTGACTCCTCATTCTCAATACTCGGCGGATATAAAAGGGACGAGAATGCGTCTCTAGTAGCGCGTCACCCTGGGTTCTGGACGTGACGTCATCTTGGCGCGCAGTGTCCTCGTCGGGGAGTGCGACTGAGGGATGCCGTAGATGCGTTGCTTAAATGCCCGTCATTGTGACCCTGTACTCCACACTCTATTGAGTGCACTGGGCGGTGCGACTTCCCATTGATTGTGATACGGGGGAGGTGTTGCAGCAGGCTTGGTGGAAGTAAACAGGCTTCGTGAGTACAGTGGGGGTGGCGACGACCCTTTTTTTTGGACCATTCGGATTATGTCTCCTTTTGCAAAAAGCTTCTCGACCATTTCTCAGTACCTATTTCTGGACGGCGTACTAGTTGTGATTACTTGACTAATCTTCTATTTCTGATTTCCGTGACAAGGAGTCCTGAGACGGCCTGAACAGTAGTGCGTTCACGGCCGTGGTGACGCATCCCAAAGTTGTAATTAACTAGTGTTGATCTTTTGACTGGAGTACAGCGGCAGACAAATGTGTTGTCATTTCTACTTGCTCTTTTTAGCAGAAACAAAGTCATTTTAAAGTGTTTATGCTTGGAAAACTTTTTTTGAATGTTCTTCATTTCTATAATCCGACCTGAGACTACCCAGAAGATTGTAATCGCTGGGCAACGCAGTCTTGCGAAGCTATTAATGAGCGTCAGCCAGCGAGTGGTTGCTTTTGTATACTCAATTGATTTAATCTGTTCCCATGTGATAAGGGTTCGACTAGTGGAGTAACGTGAAAAGTGTGTGTGTACGGTTGCCTATGTCTCATATCGTTCTCTTTTTCTTCATTTAGAATTGGGGTGCCAGCTCAGCGCCAACGTCCTCTGGTGTGGTGGTGTGTTGCTTATAGATCTGCAGTGTTCACAGAGGGTGATTTGGTGTTGTGTGGTGAGAGCACGAATAGTTGCAGTGTTTGCTGGGCAGGCGAGTCGAACCCCCAATTCTAAAGTAACTGTGGGTATGTGTGATTGTTGATGTATTCATTCTAATGTGTTTTATCATGCCTTTTTGTACTCTTCTTACTTGTATTTAATAAATGATATGAAACGTTTTCTCGTTGTCTGTTATCTGACCCAGCCACTGCGTATCTGTGTGCTTTGTTCTTAATGCACAAGTGGGTCCCCGGCCCATTTTCCGGGGTGGCGTAGTCTATCGTTGTCCCATAATTGGTATGGTATTGCGCTTCAGAGAGCGAACTGCCACATTACATATATTTAACCCGACGTACTAAATCAGATGAGCTGAACGAAATGTACGAACACGGATATAATTAGCACCACGGTCGCATAGCGACTCCTTAAACTCCTAACTCAAATAACAGAAATAACAACTAGTTTGACAAATAATACAATATCACAAATGTACTTGCTCTTCTCATTTACGCACACTCTGAAGAAAGGTGCAGCTCACATCTACAATCCGACCGACTGACTGACTATCTCTATCGTACTGCATACTAACTGTGTGACGTCAGATAGTATACGAACCAGCGCGCGCTTTGGCTACCGTTACAAGCATTAAATAAACGTAAGTAAACGTGAAACATAAAGCCTAATATAGTCAACTATACTAAAATATAGCAACACTAACATAACTTTGGGGCCTTTTCTACAGCTGTAGTGTAAATAATGTCTTCCAGCCCGAAAGAAACCGACTCGCGTGCTCTCGGGCTGGGGCATAAATAATCATGAGAAAACTCGACTGGCCTAACACCGCGTGCATGCTCGGGGGAGAAAGGGCCTGGCCCATCTGCTCGTACTCAATATCCTCGAGCTCTACATCCGAGCCCCAGTTCGCGGATTCCAACAAGGGCTCGGCAGCCTCGGGAGCACGACGAGGGGGGACGAATGACTCCTTTTCAAAAACCGTGAGCCGAGAGCCGAGGGTTTTGAGAAGGAGGTTGTCACAGAATTTACAATTAGACGAGCCTAAAAAGCCTCGCGCGCATGCGAAAAACCCAAACATTTGACACACTTACTGTGCGGGTTGTCGTTCGCAATAAAGCGAACGCATGGTGGCCGGCAACAACGAAACTTGGCACTTCACCGCAAGGAGAACAGAGTTCCACTAATCGCAGTCGCTGAAGTGCAGATGAAGAAGCAGATGAAGAAGCTGGTGATAATCCGAATATACGGGCTCAGAATAACCGAAATCGAAGGGCTAAGATGGACGCTTTGTGAAGGTAGAGTGCTCGGAGGAGAAATCTGAGGAGCAGATGGCGCACACGCGCTAATATAGTATGATGACGCAGGAGCGTCAGGGCGGTGCCCGCGCCATCAGCCAATGGATTGGCGTGATTCTATAAGGGCTTCAGACAATCGGCACACCCAGAGGGCATTCCCACTGTGTCTTAAGCTACGCAGCGTTGAGTGAACCTATGAAAGAGAACATATGTGTGGTGCTTCACGTTTTCTGGTCCAGGAAAAGAAGGTGTTACTGTGCTGTGCTACACTTTAAAGTTTTTATCCCATTCAAGGTGCACCACCAGTGTAATGTGTGTGTGTGTGTGTGCGTGTGTGAACGAGACTATTATTTTTAAGACATTATTATTATTATTACTTTGGTTGTGTTTTTTGTTAGAAACTTGTGCCCTGTGTGTTGTAATTTGTCCGGAATGTGTAAATAGTTTGTTCTGTTTGTCTTGTCTATTGTATCTTGTCTTGTGTGTAAAAAAAGAAAAGAAAGAAAAGAATGTTGTAGGTCTAAAGTGAAGGGGAATGTGCATTGTGGTGTTTTTTTTTCCACCTATTGCATTGATGATATTGTTTAGTATTGGTTAATACTTGGATGGACTTGGATGGAAACCAGGTGTCCAGGTTGTTTGTCTCTGTTTTTCTTTGTACTTGCAAAAAAACAATTCTATATAAAAAAGAAAAGATTCTTAATGCCTTAGCTTGCATGACATCTAGTTTCTTTAACAACGTTGACGATGCTGACTCGTAAACAATGCATCCATAATCTAATGTTGATCGCATAAGACCAATATAAATGCTCTTTAATGACTGTTTAGACACCCCAATCTTGTGCTCTCATTACATTTAAAACTTTACCACATTTCTTTAATATATAATCTATATAATAATAATAATAATTCATTACATTTATATAGCGCTTTTCTGGACACTCAAAGCACTTTACATAGAAGGGGATGGAATCTCCTCAACCACCACCAGTGTGCAGCATCCACTTGGATGATACGACGGCAGCCATATTGCGCCAGAACGCTCACCACACACCAGCTTACTGGTGGAGAGGAGACAGTGATGAAGCCAATTAGTATATGGGGATGATTAGGAGGCCATGATGGCCAGAGGCCAAGGGGCAAATTTGGCCAGGATGCCGGGGTTACACCCCTACTCTTTATCGAAGGACATCCTGGGATTTTTTGTGACCACAGAGAGTCAGGGCCTCGGTTTTTAACGTCTCATCCGAAGGACGGTGCTATTTTGACAATATAGTGTCCCCATCACTATACTGGGGTGTTAGGACCCACACAGACCACAGGGATAGCACCCCCTGCTGGCCACACTAACACCTCTTCCAGCAGCAACCTGGTTTTCTCAGGAGGTCTCCCATCCAGGTACTAACCAGGCTCAGCCCTGCTTAGCTTCAGTGGGGAACCAGACTTGGGCTACAGGGTGATATGGCTGCTTGTTCCTTCCAGATGAATTTATCATCAATCCACAATCCTAGATACTTAAATGTTGACATTTTCTCTAAAGAAGACATCATTTTAGCATTTTATTCTCTTTAATTTTCTTAGTCGTAAATATATCTGGTAACATGTTTTAGATATTGAGAATCTGAAACCCCATTCTAATGACCATTTTCCAACTACTTCTATAGCTTCTTGGATTTTATTCATATTATTAGATATATTCCTTCCTCTTTTCCACATTATTCCATCGTCTGCATATAAGCCAGTGTTAATTCCCGGAGCCCCTTTTCCAAAAATATTGTTAATCATAATATTAAATAATATAGGACTAATCACACTTCCCTGAGGCGTTCCATTTTCCACACTTATAGTTTCAGATACTTCCACTTGAACTTGAATTATTCTGTCAATTAAAAATTAAAAACCCAATTAAACATTCTTCATTCTATTCCAATTCTCTTCATTTTAATACTCCCTCTTTCCATAACATGTCATATGCCTTTTCCATATAAAAGTAAACTAATCCCTCTTTGACTGCTATAGCTTTCTTTACATCCATTTCCAGCTTTACTAATGCATCTAATGTTGATCGACCTTTCCTAAAACCATACTGATTAGGTGCTTACTCTCAAGTACATAAATTAGCCTATTTACAATTATTTTTTCCATCAGCTTGCATAAATTCAATGTAAGCGCAATTGGTCTTTAATTCCTATTGATGCATCTTTCCCTGGTTTAGCTATTGGAATTATTATTGCATGTTTCCATGACCTTGCCATTATTCCTTCTACCCATATCTTATATGTCCAATATTACTTAAAGAATTATGTCATTTGCATATTTGAGCATAACATAACAAATTCCATCTTGTCCAGGTGCTGTTCGTTTTATCCTGTGTAATACCCTTTTAAAGGTGGGGTATGTGATTTGGAAAACGACCGGCAGATTTTGAAAATACACAATTCAAATGGTCCTACCTTCTTTCCT
Source organism: Chrosomus eos (assembly GCA_036326025.1). NCBI lineage: Eukaryota > Metazoa > Chordata > Actinopteri > Cypriniformes > Leuciscidae > Chrosomus > Chrosomus eos. Next base: position 10,380,535 of record CM070836.1, on the reverse strand, counting down.
CCAACGCTGGCCCTGACTGGGTCACGCACGCTGGGGGAGGGGGGCATGGTACAACCGTTTGATTGACGAACTTACTGTCCAATAATTCTAGACGGTCTTGGAAATGATTGGCTGGAGTTTTTCGAGTCCTGCCCGTTCCACAGATGATTAAATTGCTTAATTTTCATTTCAGTGCTTCTAACTCAGTGGCTGTAAGTGGGTTAGGAATAGGATTTCAAGTTATTTTGAAAGAATTGACAAAAAAGAGAATCCCATACCCCACCTTTAAGTTCCCATATTTCAAAGTCAGCATCTAATGCTCCTTTTCCATCAGGTCAGCCTATGCGCATTTTGCGTAATTCATAGGCTATTTTGACGAAGACAGACAAATCAGTTTACAATTCATTTTCTTACATTTCTTCCTTGAGTCACATTGAGTGTTTGCTAGTTGAATAGCCTATTATGAACATCATAAAATACAAAAAAAAAAAAAAACACTTTCAAATCATCCCGACGACCCCCGTCCCGACAGCGCCTCCTGCCAGTTAAACCTGTGTTGCACTTAAACTAAAAAACTCTGATGATGCACACTTAAAGGCCTCATTATGCTTCTGCGTCCGTCGTGGCCGTTTTATGGTTCTGCGTCAGGTTGCGTTGCATCGCGGTGCATCTGACCAATCACAGCCCTTGCGGTCTGCGTCGCCTCGACGAGTAGTTACAATTTTTTGGAGTTACAATTACAATTTGTAGTTACAATTTTTTGGTCGAGCTACGGTGTAGGGGTCGGAGAGGGGTTTGCGGCGACGCAGAGGTGTCTGCGGGGGTACGCCGTCGATTCGACGCAGAAGCATAAAACAGGCTTAAGGGTGTTGCAGTACTAATACACCTGCCGTATTATCATTACAATGGCACATGAAACCATAAATACAACTTGCCAGTCAAAAAAAGTACCACACGAAAAAATTCACTTACCGCACTCAAAACAGCTTTCCGGCTTTAACTCCAAAACGGCATGACCTAAATAAGAAATGTTTTCGCGGGTCTGGTAGGCATTGCGTGCTTGCAAATTTGAGTACATGACTTGAGTGGTTTTCAAGGAAATCTCAATGGTTCATCCATCCTGCAATCGTCCTGACTCTCCCCTACATTCAATATAAAACTATGTAAATGGCGCTCTGTGGCGTGGCAGGATTTTTAACAGCATCCTGAGACGCCAAAATGGCGCTGCCGGTGTGTGTACACTCATAGAAAATAATGTGTAGATAGTTAAAGACGCACTGCGTTTGTAGTCCAGTGTGCGACCCCCTTTAAATACTGAAGTACACTGAATAGATCTGTATAATCTGGAACACAGGAGGATCCCTGAAAAGATTCTGAAGTTTGTGCTCAAGGTCTTGAAAATGGGGGCACACGCTTGGTCGTAGTTACTGTACTTTTGTTGTTTTAGAACTCCCTAAAATTCACTTCTTGAAGAACTTAATTTGGATCTCTCTTTTTAGAGCTTCAGAGTGAGACTTACAACAATGTTGCAACAACTACTTGTTACGAACTTTGTCTGTGCAGAAGGGATTCACAAATTGGAGCTATTCTGATCTAGCATTGTCAGAGGTGTCCAAAGTATGGCTTCAAAATTTGTATCCGCCCTCGTCTGTTTGCATGTAAAGCATGACAAATAATTAACTGCACTTGAAGCTTTTATAAAATTAAAAATGAAACACGCAAAACTGTATATGGTACCATAATGAAGACAAACTGTATGTTGACGTAATGAGTGTAAGTGTGCCATTAATCGATCAGAACATATTCTATATTATGTAAAACGGGAACATGAAAGAAATATTCTAAAAGAAACGTCTCAGGTTACTATTGTAACCATAGTTCCCTGAGAAACAGGAACGAGACGATGCGTCGATGATGCCATGGGAACGCCTCCAGCGTGACTGTGTCTGAAGCATCTATGCCAACTAGTCCAATGGAAAGCGAGAATGAGCGTCACGGGCGGGTGACGTCATGACCAGGAAATGTTAAAAGCACTTCCGCTGCGAAACGCCAGTTAGCTTCGAAATTTGCCGAAGCAAGCCGATCGCAGGGATGCAGGAAGTATGGCAGAGGGATGCATCGTCTCGTTCCCTGTTTCTCAGGGAACTATGGTTACAATAGTAACCTGAGACATTCCCTTTATCGAAAAAGGGAACTCGCGATGCGTCGATGACGCCATGGGAACGAGAATACCCAAAGCGCCATAATTCCAAGTACTTGAGTGTCAGTCTGTTGTACTAAGCACTAAGCACCTGAGAACCTGGGGCAGCATCCAGGTCCAAACTGTAAAACTTCACGAATGTGAGCGGAGAGGACCAGCCCGCCGCATCACAAACATCTTGGAGAGAAACTCCATACAGTATGGCTTTAGAAGCCGCCATACTCCTGGTCGAGTGAGCTCGGACCACCAAAGGACAAGGCTGGCCCGAGTACTCGTAAGCAAGTGAAATAGCCTCGACTATCCACTTACTGACTGTCTGTTTGGAGGCAGGAAGACCTTTCTTAGGTGATCCTAAGCAAATCAGTAATTGGTCGGACTTCCTGATTGAGGATGTCCGACGTACATAAGTGTCCAATGCTCGCACTGGACACAAGAGGTGCAGTCTTTCCTAAGGTCGGCACCTTAGGGACGTATCCCTGTTTTGGATATAGGAACGCCTTGACCATCCCCGGTGCAAACTCAAGGCACTGAAGGTCACCAACTCTCTTGAGGGACGAAATAGCTAGCAGAAAGATAGTCTTAAGAGTAAGAAACTTATCTGAGACCGAATCTAAGGGCTCGAATGGAGCCCTAGACAGGCCTTCTAGAACTATAGTCAAATCCCAAGCTGGCACCCTAGTGCGAGTTGCAGGCCTTAGCCTCAAAGTGCCACGAAGGAAACGTGTAATCAGGGGGTCTCGACCCAAAGATGTACCCCCCACCAGGGTGTGGTAAGCCGCAATGGCTGCCACGTAGACTTTTAGCGTGGAAGGGCATAGACCTGACACAAAGCGCTCCTGCAGGAACTCGAGTACTGTGTTCACAGAACAGTTAACTGGATCCCAATGATGTCTGTGACACCATAAGGAGAAAACTCTCCATTTAAGCGCATATAATTTCCTAGTAGCTGGAGCTCTGGAGCTTAGGATGGTCTCAGCAGCCTCGGCTGAAAGACCACTCTCTATGAGTTGGGCCCCCTCAGAGGCCAAACCCACAGGTTCCAAATCTCCGGACGAGGGTGAAATATTGTGCCCCCGGCCTGAGACAGAAGGTCTCTCCTGATCGGGATCTCCAATGGAGGCCCGTCTAGAAGATGGATCAGGTCCGAAAACCAGATCAGACTTGGCCAGCGTGGTGCTACTAGCAGTAGGCTTATTCCAAACCGACGGACCCGCTCCAGAACTCCTGGGAGCAGAGCAACAGGGGGAAAGGCGTACAGACGTAGCCTCGGCCACGTCTGCACCATAGCATCCAGCCCCAGAGGGGCTGGGTGCGTAAGGGAATACCAGAGAGGACAGTGCGTCGTGTTCTGAGACGCAAACAGATCCACTTCTGCTGGCCCATACGCCTCCCAGATTTTCTCCACCATCTGCTCCTATATTCTGGTCCCCAGGAATATACACTGCCCTCAGGGAGAGTACCTTCCCCAGAGACCACAGGAGGATCTGATGCGGAGTGGGTTTCCCCTTGGGGAGAACCCTCTGGTCCTGAGCCACCACTGTAAAGGCCTCATGTACAACAGGCCAAAAGGTATCACGTTGGACGCTGCTGCCAGTAGCCCAACAGTTTCTCGAACTGTTTTAAAGTTGCGTGACTGACCTAGCTTTAGCTCTTTGATGGCTACCAGGATAGCAGCTACACGAATGGGCGAAAGGACCAAGGAAAGTGGTCCTCTGTACTGGAGAAAGTACACTTTTCTTGGTATTGAGCCTCAACCCCAAGATCTGCATATGAGCGAGAACGACACCTCGGTGCCGAACCGCCAACTGCTCTGATTCCGCTAGAATCAACCAGTCTTCGATATAATTCAGAATGCGTATGCCCTGAAGCCTGAGAGGGGCTAAAGCTGCATCCATGCATTTCGTGAACGTGCGGGGTGACAAAGCTAGGCCGAAAGGAAGAACCCGATATTAGTATTCTTTGCCCCTGAAAGAAAACCTTAAGAACTTCCTGTGCTGAGGGAGGATGGAGATATGGAAGTATGCATCCTTTAGATCTATCGTGACAAACCAGTCCTCGGACCTGATTTGGGTCACAATCTGTTTGAGGGTCAGCATCTTGAACTTTAGTTTCTGAACTGACCGATTTAACAGGCGAAGATCTAAAATGGGACGCAACCCTCCATCCTTTTTTGGAACAATGAAATAACGGCTGTAAAAACCCGACTCTCTGTCTGGTGAGTACACCTGTTCTATAGCTTCTTTTGCTAACAGGGCCTTTACTTCTTGCTCCATTACCAGAGCCTGCTCGGGATGCACCACTGTGGGCAGCACCCCACTGTAACGAGGAGGACGAGAACCAAATTGGATTCTGTATCCTTTCTCTACAATCTGCAGGACCCACTGAGAAATATTCGGCAGAAGCTTCCACGCTGCCAGAAAATTTACTAAGGGAACCAGCCTCTCGAGGCTGGTCTCTGGTGTTACTGAGAGAGCCAAATCTGGAGCCTGAAACATAATGGCAGGAGCTACCTGACCTGACTGCTCTAAAGCCCCCCTCAGAGGGCGCGAAACCGATGCTGTGCCGCAGCATAGCATCAGCGACTCGCTGGAGACCGCTGCACCCTGAAGCACCAGAGGTGGCAGGGTTGGCAGGAGGGTCTCGTGAGGACCCCGAAATGGAACGGGCACCGTGTAATGAGGTTGGGGCTGTCCTCACAGGCCTGACGCCTAAACATCAGGACCTTTTTTTTTTTGAGCCGAAGCCTTCTTTGCCTGAAGAACGGTCCTCAGATCCGGCTTAGGCTTAGACGACTTCGGTTGAGAGGGTTGCGTCTGTCTCCAGTATCTACGTGGAGGGGCACGAGACGCAACACTCTCTTTTTGCTGCACACGATATGATGAGCTAGACGGCTGGGGCTGCTCACGCCCAGCAGCCCCAGGGGGCTGGACACGGCGAGGGATTAACTTTTTAAAAACATCAGACTGTTTTTTAGACTCCTGGAACCTTTCCACGGCCGCGTGAACTGCGTCCCCGAAGAGACCAGAGGGTTCAAGTGGAGCGTCTAATAAAAAAGTTTGATCTTTTTCTTTAATCTCAGAAAGATTCAACCAAAGGTGCCTCTCAGTGGCTACCAAGGCTGCCATAGACCGCCCAACTGCTCTGGCGGTCTCCTTAGTAGCCCTGAGAGCAAGATCAGTAGCCCGACGAAGTTCTCGAACATCGTCCTGACTAATTCCCTCGCTATTATCCAAGTCCCCCAGCAGATCCGCTTGATAAGCCTGGAGCAGTGCCATAGTGTGCAAACACGCTCCGGCTTGACCTGCTGCCGAATAAGCTTTGCCCACTAAATTAGATGTGGTTTTTAGCGGTCTAGTGAGCAAAACTGGGGCTTTCATGGCAGATGCAGGACCAGGCGCCAGATAGCTGGCTAAATTTTGTTCAGCCTGGGGCATCGAACCATAACTGTACTCTCTTAACCCTCTAATTTTTGAATATATATTAGTCTGAGGGTTAAAGACACGAGATGAAAACGGTTTATTCCACGATTTAGACAACTCGTTATGTAAATCAGGAAAAAAAGGAAGCCCTCGTGGTGGAGACAATGTGGCTGAAGAGAGAAAGCGCTCATCTAGTTTGCTTTTGGGGCGAGCGCCCTGAATTTCAGATGGCCATTCAATATTTAATTTTTCTACAGCTCGTGACATGACATCCACCAGCTCATCATATGCCGGGGAAATAAATTGTGAATCCCTTTCCCCCATGTGTGCATTTTCACTCTCCAAACTCATAACATCAACTTCCTCGGAAGAAGAGCATTGGAGAAAAGGAGGGCTCTCTCCCCGGTCGGAAGAAACCACAAAGCGTGCTTCCGACACCGGGGGAGGAGAGCTGGATCTCCCGGGTAAGGAAGGAGAAAAGGCCCTCGGACCTGTCTCCAACCCCTCCGAAAGATCCAATTGCGATCCCCAGGAATGCATTCTCCGCGTTGCCTCGGCAGACGCGGGTCCTGATCCCTGAGGATCACGAGCCTGTCCACTCTGTTTGTCGAAGAGTGACAGGCGGGATCGGAGCGTGCGAAGCGGTAGCTTCTCACAGTGTTGGCACTCAGCCCCCTCGAAGGCTGAGACCGCATGCTCCACTCCCAAACAAATCACACAAAGCTTGTGTGTGTCCCCACCCGTTAAATAACGCGGGCAGGGAGGAACACACTGTTTGTAGATTTGTTTCGCCATAACGTTTCCAACAATATTGCAACAGACAACAATAAATAGACAGAGACAGTTTGACACAGATCGCTTGCTGAGGCAACAGAAGCTAACTGGCGTTTCGCAGCGGAAGTGCTTTTAACATTTCCTGGTCATGACGTCACCCGCCCGTGACGCTCATTCTCGCTTTCCATTGGACTAGTTGGCATAGATGCTTCAGACGCAGTCACGCTGGAGGCATCGACGCATCGCGAGTTCCCTTTTTCGATAAAGGGAACTCGTATAAACACCTTAATCAGAATAATGTCTTTTTCAGAATAAGGTCAATAATTAGATTACTGCTGTCCATGTAAACATAGTCTATATCTGGGGCCTTCAGAACATCACCAAATTAAAGCATATATGTTGAGGCATATGAAGCCTCCCTGGAGTATTGACATCTTCAATTAGTCCTGCAATACACAATAAAGTTATCAACCAACAAAAATAATCCAGTTTATCATGCAGTTTTTTTCTCCTTTGTTCTCATTGAGGTATAAGAAAAAGCCAAGGAATATTAGTCTCTTCCGACTAAGGATTAAACCCTATTAAAAAGTCGTATTAAACAGAATCATGGATCTAACAAGAAACAAAAAATCAACCAAATCCAAACTCATCCAAATGATTACCAACAACAGGGACGCAGTGTCTCGTTCCCTTCTCAGGGTACAAGGGTTACAGTCTGTAACCCGATACGTTCCCTTTCAAATGCCTTAGATCTAAAATTGGTGCAACCCTCCATCCTTCTTGAGAACTATGAAGTAGCGGCTGTAGAACCCAGACTCTATTCGGCAAAGGAACACGCTCTATGGCCTCCTTACCAGCAGGGAGTTTACTTCCTGTTCCAATACGCGACCCTGCACTGGGTCGACTGCAGTCCACACCAACCCGTGTAATTTCGGTGGGTGGAATCGAACGGCAGCCTGTAACCCTTCTCAGGACCCAAGGAGAAATATTTGGCAGGTCTCACCATACTTTGAAATATTCTACTAAGGGAACCAGCCTCTCGAGACTGATTTCGGGTATTATTCAAGATTAGTTCTCGATCCCCTGAAGCGGCTCTCCGGCAGGGTTTGGTCAAAATGATTCTCGTGCGGACACAAGCGCTGCCTGGCCACAAGCCTGTGGGGCAGACAGAGTAGCTTGCATTCGCTGGAAACCAATGTGTCCTGAAGCGCACTTAACGGCAGGATACAGACATCGACTTCATGAGGGCTCTTTCGAAAGAGAAGGCTCTTTCGGTTTCGACACCCTGAAGCGGAGGACTGGCAGAGAATAATCGAAAACCGTTTCCGATGGGCGAAGCCGAACACTGCCTGGCCGCAAGCCCTTGGGGCGGACACTGCAGCGCGCATTTGCTGAAAACCGATGTGTCCCGAAGCGCACTTGATGCTGGATACAAACATCGATTTCCTGAGGGCTCTGCGGAGGAGTGATTCTCGCTCGTCCCTCCACAGGGGAGACAGCCCTGCTATTTTCATCTCGTTTTTCGATGTGCAGAAGGAACACTGCATGGCCGCAAGCCTGTGGGTCAGACAGAGCAGTGTGCGTTCGCTGCTCATCATTTTAATTCCTCAGAATTAAATGCAGCCATAAACACTGGATAAGTGAAACACGGTCTGAATGGATGGCTGAATTAAAATATCTAACTTCCTAAAGTCAGATAATATTTCATCATTTTAATTTCTTAAAATTAAATGCAGCCATAATTACCAGACAATACTGTTTTAATATTTATATGGTCTCGTAATCTACACGCTGCCTCTGCAAACGCGAGATTAGAGTCGTTACAATATATTTGGCTTTCATTCCTCAAGAAGAAAGTCAGCAGGTGCGAGGCTGAAACATCCGACAGCGCACGAATATACGCGTCGAGATATTTCTGTATTGACCTTGACAGACCTTTAATCTACGCGCTGCCTCGACAACGCGAGATCCCAGTCACAGAATCTTTATTGCAGAATAGACCTGTAATCAACGCGCTGCCTCAGCAAACGCGAGATACTAGCCACTATAGATTCTGTATTGCAATGCAGACCTTCAATCTATGTGCTGCCTTGACAACGCGAGATCCCAGTCACAGAATCTTTAATGCAGAGTAGACCCGTAATCTACGCGCTGCCTCGGCAAACGCGAGATCCGAGATTCTATATTGCAATGCAGACCTTTATTTAGGACAATTCTTATGGGACAAACAACACCAAATAGGACAGACAGTTTGACACAGAGCGCTTGCTGAAGAGCAAAAATCTAACTCTGTTGTTTGCCGGCTTAGCTTCCGTGTATGCCGTCACATGTTACGTCATGACGCAACACCAATCAGGATTGGATTACTTTCATTCATACCTCAGATGCGTTACGCTAAGGGCGTTCCCCAAAGTGTCGTAGTCGATGCAGTTCGAGTTCCCTCAAAAGGGAACTAAGCCTCACTTTATTTCCAGTCACGTGAATGCTTCACTTTGCGAGTCGGAATGTTTAAATCCAGACTATGCTACTACTCTACAGGTTTATGGAAGTTCAAATCCATTTACTATATATATATATATATATATATATATATATATATATATATATATATATATATATATATATATATATATATATATATATATATATATATTTTATTATTTTTATTATTATTGCATTGAATTTATTGCAACACTTTAATTTGTGAATTTTATTATAAAAAAAACTGAACATTTAGCACTGTCAGGCTTTTATTTGTGCTTAATGAATGAATCAATGGAGCTGCGCTCTCGGATTTGTGGCTGCTGTACATTTGACCTGGCACAAGGCACTGTTTTCGACACTCCTGATTAGGGTTAAGAAAAAATGGAAAGAAAAAATAAGGGACAATCGTGGTTCTTTATAGGAAAATTAGGGACACTCAAAATATTTGTTCTGTACAACATAGTGCATGTCATTGCAGTGTCTGCAGTTAGGTAGGCCTATGTGTAAAAACTATGTAAAAAGGTTCTCAAACATAAACACATTTGGGTCAATTCGTGACAAAATCAACCACATTTTTTGAAACTTTGCAGGCTCAAATTTTTGATTTTGTAAAAAAAAAAAAAAAAAATTCTGAAGACAAAAAGTATGCTTACTAGGACTAGATGTTAAAATCCCTTGATAATCAGCAAGCGCTGTTGTTGGAGATGTCCTCCTGGGTGGGGTTGGATTGGGGGATGACCACCTGGTGCCTCCAATACGACACATCCTCAGTTGTGCACCCCGGCCTCATTGGGTGTTTCGACCTTTTATCACAATACACCCTCACCCGAGGCTGGCCCACCACAGGCTGATCAGACCTGGGTGTGTGTCGCACCGGAGGCTCCATGAGGTCACTTGGCAGCCCATACAGTCTCCTTCTGCTTCAGCCACAGCCAGTGACTGCTTCTTTCGGCAGTAGTTGCAAGGTCTTTGATGGTCTTCCGCTGAGCCTGTCCTCTGATTCCAACCTCCTTTAGTAGCCTTGTGGTGGAACTAGCTACAAAGCCCCTGCTGCCCACTTCCACTGGATGCAAGTTTACCTTCCATCCCCGGTCCTCTGCTTCGGCAACTCTGCATACCGCAACATTTTTTTTTCAAATGCCTCATCGATGGCTTCCTCCCACCGGACTGTCAGCTCCACTATGTAGACACTTCGACAGGATTTGGACCAAAGGATCAGGTCTGGGCGCAGGTTGGTCTCTGCAATTTCGGGTGGGAAGGTGAGCCTCTGACTTAAGTCTACCCGCATTTCCCAGTCCCGAGCTGTGTTCAGTGGGCATAATTTAGCATTGAAACTAGAAATGTATCTAGTTTTTTTTCTATCTACACAACTGAACATTATATTTTGCCAAAGTTTGTGACTCGTCTTGACTCGAGTCTTGACTTGACACGTCTTGACTCGAGTCGCAAATTTAAGGACTTGAGACTTGCTTGACTAAATTAAAATAATAAATAATCGCAAAATGAAAGCAACAGAACCATTGACGCCAGTCAGATTCTGCGCGATTGCGTGACGGTGCACAAGCCCAAAAAAACAAACAAAAAACCATAGCCTACAGCGCGGTGAGCGCGCTAAATACAAAAACATCTCCCAACATCGTTTCTTTTTGGATATAAACAATAGAATGTATGACCATATTCATACAAGAAGATTTTCTGTAAGCATAATAACTGGTAAGGGATATCGGGACACGACCATCACAACCCCGAACTTCATTCAACGTCTAAAAGTAAGCTATGGCTTGTTTAACCTGTTTGTTATAGTTAATTTGACTAACGTTAAATCTACAATCTACTTTAAAAACAACATTGAAAACTGTTAATGATGTTTTGTTGTCATGTCATGTTTGTCTTGAAGCAGAGTCAGATGTTTCAGGCTACGTCTACATTAATCCGGATAAATTTGAAAACGGAGTTTTCGTTTAAAAACGCTCTCCGTCCACACTAGCGTTTTCAGGCGTTTTCAGACGTTTCAGTGTGGATGAGAAACTTATAAATTCACCTTACTGCGCATGCGTGAAACCTCACAAAAGCTCACTGAGATGATACAGATGGAAAAATAAACAATAAAGGTATCGCGCAATTCTTTCTAACATGATAATTTTATTTAGCAAAATATCTCACCATTCACTGATGCGTCCAGGTCGCACTCAGTCACCATATGTTTGGTCTAAAACGCGACTGCTCTCCTGTATGGACGCAGGACAGCAAATGTGAGTACATTTTCTGTCATCTTTGCAGTAGGCTACTGTGATATGAAGAGTGTGGAAAGTAACATATTTTAGCAACATTGTAAAAGTGAATCGCACATAATTAACAGGCACAATACCGGTAAACATGAATATCTATTGGTACAACATGGATCACATGACTAAACTTACGTCATCGTTTTCAAATACCTCCGGCTTCATAGTCCACACTACAACGCGAAAACGGCGTTTTCAAATTTATCCACTTTGGAGAGCGTTTTCCAAAAGCTACGTTTTTGTTGACTTAAAACGCCGTTTCAGTGTGGACGGAAGGCCAAAACGGAGAAAAAAATATACGTTTTCAAATGAAAACGTATTAGTGTGGACAGGGCCTCAGGGGGTTGGGGGGCAAAATTCCAGCAGAATATGCACCCAATTTTCAAGTTGTGGTGGAAAAAATGGCCCTAGTATGAGTTATTTTTATATTTCTAACATATAATATTAAAAAATATTTCCAGAATATTGGCGCAATTGAAAATGTTATTGGATTAGTTCCATAATGAATCTGTCGTTTTGAACGAATCAGTTGAATGAATGCTTCTAATTCGTGCATTAAAGGAGTAGTTCACTTTTAACTTTTTCACTTTTAATGGTTCTGCGTCAGGTTGCGTTGCATCGCGGTGCATCTGATCAATCACAGCCCTTGCGGTCTGCGTCGCCTCGACGCGTAGATCCAATTTTTTGGAGGTGCACGTCGAGCGACGGCGTAGGGGTCGGAGAGAGGTTCGCGGCGACGTGGAGGGTTCTGCGAGGGTACGCCGTCGATTCGACGCAGAAGCATAAAACAGGCTTAACGCGTGCAGTGTGAAACGGGCGTTAGCAGGGGTCCGTTCTTCGTACGTCGCGAACTCACTTAGCTGGATTTGATTGTTGGCGATTTGGCATGATCTTGGATTGTTTGGTTCTTCGACGCTCATCCTGGACTTGCTATCATAGCAACAGGCCCAAGCTTAAACCTGCTCGCAAGCAGGCTTATTTCGTAACAAGATTAGATTGACGCTTTATAAGCAGAGCTGATACGGGAAGTCTTTTAGCGCAGCGCGATGCGATAGTGTACTTTTTGAAAAGTTTTCTCGTGACTCGTGACGTGAGGATGTAGTTTACATCATTCATTTGTTGGAAATGCATATTAAATGTTGGAGTTGGAGTCGGGCTTTAATAACAGCATTGCCCTGAGATTCTTTGCGAGTGGATATTTAATGGTAAATGGACTGCATTTATATAGCGCTTTCAACAGACCAATGGTCACCAAAGCGCTTTACAGATTGCCTCTCATTCACCCATTCATACACTCATTCATACACAGACGGCGGTGTCAGCCATACAAGCGCCATCCAGCTCGTCGGGAGCAGCTGGGGTTAGGTGTCTTGCTCACTTGGTCAGGTGGAACCGGGGATTGAACCACCAACCTTTCGGTTTGTAGACAACCTACATGAACCACTGAGCCATTGTCGCCCCAAATTTAATTTACACTATTGGAGATACGGAGAACTTGGTGATAAGTGCTGTCTGTCGTGCCATTCCCAAAGTTTACCTGGCGCTCAAGCAGTTTTTTAGGTTTTTTTTTGTAGCATTTCCAAGCCACTTAAACCCCAAGGTTGTATAGCATTTAAAAAAAAATTTGGCCAACGCAGGTACATCATATTTTTTTAATGAAGATCAAGCAATCATGACCATGCCGATTAATATGACTTAAAATATATGTCCCTCAGGCATCCCTAATGTGATTGGTGCTATAGATTGAACACGTTCCTGTCACGGGTCAGGGTGTGTCACCGGTCCCTCTCTGTTGTTTGTTTTGGTCCTGTCATTTGCTGCAGCTCGTGATGGTGGCAATTAGCACAATCACAAGCTGATCTTCCTCACCTGTCGCTCGTTTCCTCTACCCTTTATATCCCCAGCTGTGTCTACCAGTGTTTGTCAGTGGATTGTTTTATGTTGCGTGTGCTTTGCTGGTCTGTTTGTGTTTGCTGTGCTACTTACCAGTGATCTGTGTTCAGGATTCCTAGACGTGTGGATCGGTGCAGAACTGTTCACCTGCTGGTTCATGTCCTCGTCTATTGCTGTATATTCCTGGACTCTCTGTTCTGACGGTGGTCTCTGCTTCTCTTCACGTCTGCAGGATTGCGGGCTGTTCTTACTGGAACCGCCGATCGGAGAGGCTTCACTATTATTCACTGTGTCACGGCATTTTTTATATTTTTCACAAAGTTTTCTAATAAACTTTTCACTTCTCCTCACTGCATTTGAGTCCTCCTCATCTCTAAACTCCAGGCCTCACGACAGAATCCACTGACCACGATGGACTCAGCAGAGGAGACGGAACTGCGTCGGGCCCTGGCCCAACAGGGCGTTCTGCTAGGACGACAGCAAGAGGAATTAGCAGCTTCCCGACAGGCCATGTCAGAGATGTCACAGCAGCTAGCAGCGATTACTCATCGGCTTGAACAGTTGCAGACCAGCTCTCTAGTGGTTCCTACACCACCTGTCCCACTTAACGCTGAGGGGATAGCACCTCGCCGATCCGAACCTCGACTCAACCCACCTGCTTCCTATTCTGGTGAGCCTAATTCGTGTCGCTCATTTCTCTCACAGTGATCATTGACTTTTTCACTCCAGCCTTCCTGTTTTCTAACGGAGAGATCCAGGGTGGCGTTTGTGATCATGCACCTAGTGGGTCTTGCGAGAGAGTGGGGAACAGCCATGTGGGACAATGAGAACGAGTGTTGCAGATCTTATGAGGATTTCTCTCAGGAGCTTCGCAAGGTCTTTGATCGGTCAGCGTTGGGGACCGAGGCGGCCCGAGCGTTGTCGCTGTTACAGCAGGGGACTCGCTCTGTATCGGAGTATTCTATTGAGTTCCGTACACTCGTGGCTTCCTGTGGGTGGAATCCCAAGGCTCAGTGGGACCATTTTCTTCATGGCTTAGCAGAGTACATCAAGGATGAGATTTATTCCTTGGAACTGCCCACATCACTCGACGGGTTGATTGATCTTGCCATTCGGGTAGATAACCGGATCTCCCTCCGCGCCCAGACTCAGAGGGTGAAGTTTCCTCAGGACGTCATCAACCACACACCAGTCACGAGAGGGGCTGCTTCACAACACTGGGGACTCCCGGAGGAGGAGCCCATGCAGATCGGAAGAGCCCATCTAACCATCATAGAGGGCCATCATCGCTTGACCAATAACTTGTGTCTCTACTGTGGAGAGGCGGGTCACGTGGCGGCGGAGTGTCCCAGAAAGAGACGTCGCTCTACTTCTAAGGGACAGAGAACGGTGAGCATCACCAACACACAGCTGCCATCTGGTGGCCAATCCATTCTCCCAGCTTTTCTTCAGTTGGAGGGGGTTAACCACCAAGTCTCGGCACTTATTGACTCTGTAGCGGAGGGTGATTTTATGGACATTGAACTAGCTGACTGCTTGGGTATTAGACGTTCTCTCCTGGCTGAACCCATTGCCGCCAGAACCCTATGTGGTACCCCGCTTACTGAGATTTCCCAGTCCACTAAGTTGGTCAAACTTACCATTTCGGGTAATCATACCGAGGAGATTCGTTTTCTTCTTATACACTCTCCTTCCGCTCCAGTGGTGTTGGGGCACACCTGGCTGGTCAAGCATAACCCGCACATTGACTGGATTCTCAATTCAGTGTTGGCGTGGAGTCCTTTCTGTCTGTCTCAGTGTTTAATGTCAGCATCATCTCCGTTAATGTCTGTTTCTACCCCAAAGGAGGAACCGGTGAACCTGGCGGACGTACCGGAGGTTTACCATGACTTAAGAGCAGTGTTCAGTAAGTCTCGAGCTGCATCTCTCCCTCTGCACCGCCCGTACGACTGTGCGATTGAACTATTTCCTGGCACTTCTCCACCTAAGGGGTGCTTATACTCGCTCTCCGGTCCTGAGAGGGAGGCCATGGAAAGATGGCGAGCCGGTATAATTCGACCCTCTTCCTCTCCAGCTGGGGCGGGGTTCTTCTTCGTGGGGAAGAAGGATGGGTCGCTTCGTCCTTGCATAGATTTTCGAGGACTGAATGACATCACGGTAAAGAATAGCCACCCTTTGCCGTTGATGTCTTCAGCGTTCGAACTCTTGCAGGGGGCGACTATCTTTTCGAAGTTGGACTTACGCAATGCTTATCACCTGGTTCGGATTAGGGAGGGGGACGAATGGAAGACCGCTTTTAATACCCCCACAGGTCACTTTGAGTATTTGGTCATGCCTTTTGGACTCTCAAACTCCCCGGCGGTCTTCCAGGCACTCGTTAATGACGTGCTCAGAGATATGGTCGACCGGTTTGTATTTGTTTATCTCGACGACATCCTGATCTTCTCCCAGAACGAGCGCGACCATGTCCAGCACGTCAGGCGAGTGTTACAGCGGCTGCTCGAGAATCGTTTATTTGCCAAGGTGGAGAAGTGTGAGTTTCACGCACGGTCGGTTCCGTTCCTGGGTTTCGTTCTGTCGCCCAAAGGCATCTGTATGGATCCAGCCAAGGTAAAGGCGGTTGCGGATTGGCCCACCCCAGAGAATTGCAAGGCGGTCCAGCGTTTTCTGGGGTTCACCAATTTTTACAGGCGTTTCATTCGGGGTTTTAGTCAGGTCGCCCTACCGTTGTCGAATCTCACCTCCACACGAATTCGATTCTGTTGGTCAACGCAGGCTCAAGAGGCGTTCGAAACCTTAAAGAGCCGCTTTGTTTCGGCTCCCATTCTCATCAACCCTGACCCGTCTCGTCAATTCATTGTGGAGGTGGATGCGTCGGATGTACGAGTGGGGGCAATTTTGTCTCAGAGGTCCCCTTCGGACGACAGAGCACACCCATGCGCCTTTTTTTCTCATCGTTTAACTCCTTCAGAACGGAATTACGACATCGGGAATAAGGAGTTACTGGCTGTTAAGTTGGCGCTGGAGGAGTGGCGTCACTGGTTGGAGGGCGCAGGGGTTCCATTCATTGTTTGGACCGACCATAAGAACTTAGAATACATCCGTTCCGCCAAGAGACTAAATTCTCGGCAGGCTCGCTGGGCATTATTTTTCGGCCGATTTGATTTTAACATCTCGTATCGCCCCGGTAGTAAGAACGGTAAGCCCGATGCGCTCTCACGGGTTTTTGAAGTAGAAGCTGGATCCACCTCTCCAGTAACCATCGTGCCTCCCAACCAGGTGGTTGCAGCGGTTACTTGGGGGGTGGAGTCCAGGGTCCGTGAGGCGTTACGCGACGTCACGATTCCCGCAGGGTGTCCAGCGAGTCTGTTGTTTGTGCCGGAGCCGGTCCGAACTAGCGTACTTCAGTGGGGTCACTCATCCAGTCTAGCTTGCCACCCGGGAGCTGCTCGAACATGTTCGTTAATCAAGCAACGGTTCTGGTGGCCTTCGATGGCGCGGGACACTCGAGAGTTTGTTTCGGCTTGTCCGGTTTGTGCGGTGGGTAAGGGCTCGGTAAAGTCACGGTTCGGTTCATACCTCGGTTCAGACGTCACGGTTTGGTACGATTTCGGTACAATGGAGTGAAAAGCAAAACAAAAATGCAGAAGGCATTTTTAGAAATGTCTTAAGCCTTGTATTTTTTAAATAAGTTTTATTAATAAAGGCATAGAACCAGTTTATTTGTAGTGCACTGACAGGAGTTTTATATAATTAGTTTATTAATGAAATTATTAAAAGATAAAAGACCTTGAGATATGTTTGGTAATTGTACCTGAATGAATTTAAAATTAATTTGCTATTTCAGATCAATATATTTGTTAACTTTTGTTAACAGTTGTAGGTTACAGTTTGACAAGAGTTTAAAGTGTGACAAAAGCACAATGTTGTGTTTTATTGCGAGTGTACACAAATATAAGTAAACAATTAGCAGTTTTAATGATGTCCTGTATAAATGACGGAGTATGTTTTTATGTTTCCACTGTTCAATCGCGCAAGGGCGCGCACACACACCACACACACACACACACACACACACACACACACACACACACACACACACACACACACACACACACACACACACACACACACCACACACCACACACACACACACACTGTTCATCGCGTCTCTCTCTCGCTCCACCCACACGCGCGCACACGCACGCACGCACGCACGCACGCACGCACACACACACACCACACACACACTGTTCATCGCGTCTCTCTCTCCTCTCTCTCTCTCTCTCTCTCTCTCTCTCTCTCTCTCTCTCTATCTCTCTCTCTCTTCTCTCTCTCTCTCTCTCTCTCTCTCTCTCGCGCGCGCGCACACACACACTCCAGCATTGCAATCTTGATCGCAGCCTGTTCATTGCTGCGTTCACAGTCACCCCAAAAGCAAATAGAGCGAAATTTATCGCTATTTAAGAGTTTTTTTTTTTCTCCGTGCAAATTCGTGCACCGAACCGTGACGCCCGTTTCGGTTCGATACGAATACATGTACCGTTCCACCCCTAGTTACAATGCAGCTCTAACCAGGTCAAGGGCACACAATGAAATTAACTTTGAAATCATACCTTTAGTTGGCCAGTGTCTGAAAAGCCTGAGGGTTGCACCTGACAGGGCCTGTGACATGGCATGTTCCATATTACACAACATCATCACCATCAGATTTTCTCCGCAATAGGTCGGTTCACATTTAACCCAAGGGCCAGCTCTTCTGCTGGCTATATTGTGGGGGTGCAGGACCACCACCTGTTTTTTTCTGCTCAGCTTTTTTCTTGGTTGCTGTTATAAACAGACAAACACATTATTTAACAGTGTTTTTTGTAAAAGAGATTAAGAACCGTATAAGTAGAAAAGATTATAATTTTTAAGAATATTCTTGTACTTCACCTTTACTTGTTCCCATGTTCTATCTAGTGGGTCCTGAGGTGGCTCTGACATTAAGCAATTATGAAATTATTATGATACAAGAATATATACTGTAATAAGTGATAGAACCATAACATGGTGAGCACTTAAGCATTTAATTGGTCTTCTACTTTTTGCCAGCCCTCTCTCCTGGCTTTTGCACATTTTGAGGTGTTCCCTGGCATTTTAATTAAGCTTTAAAATTGGTGATGTAACTGTAGCTGCACCAGTTTACCTGCCAGGCAGGGAGTATCCGCAGCCAGGGAGGATACAGAAACAGTCCAGGAACAAAACATGACAAGACTCGACAAGACAACAAGAGATAGCAAAGATAAAAAGACTAAAATAAAGGCTGATAAAGTTACTGACTACAGAAATCAAAACAAGTGAGAAGAGGAAACTAGAAAAATAACTGGAGCTTACAAACAAAAGCATGCAACCTCGCAGGGAACTCGAGGGGAAAAGAAACTTAAAGTCGTGAATGCAACAAAATCAAAATAGAAACCAAAAAAATAAGACTTTGATGAACCAGAGCAAAAGTAAAGACTAAACAGCAACAAAGAAATACTAGAACTATCAAAAGGATCAAATACACTTGAACAGACAGTGGAGTAACTGCACATATCACTGTCAAATAAAACACACAAGTTCAACCAAGCAAACACGCATGCAACATACCAGCCCAGATATAAGGGAAAGGAGCACAATAAATAGGGTGCAGGGCATGTGAGTATCATGTGAACATAATCAGGCAAAGGAGGACTAAACAAGGGGGGCGGGGTAACGGGAAAAAAGAAGGTGCGACGACGAGAAGATTACATTGATACACCTGATGATGGCAGTAATGCACTCTTTAGTGTGGTTGCCAATAAAAGACAGCAGAAGAAGAAGAAGAAGAAGCAGTAGGAGAGCAGTCGTGTTGTTTGTACTGACAAACGCACCACGTGGGACTGGAGGAAGGACGGAGTAGGAAATGATGGAGGTAGAGGGAGCGGGTGTGAGTGGAAATAAGCGGAAGAAAAAGAGCTAATTGGAAATATCAGATGTTTATTCTGAGGTAAAAGATATGGAAAAGGGAAAAGAGTTTAGTTTGTTTATCTCAGTGGTGCAAGAGGGAGCGACTTTTGATGTATGGAGTCCAATACAACTTTGGAAAGCCATACATAAGGAAATTGGGGATGTAAATAGTGTGAAAAAATTGAGGAATGGATCATTATTGGTAAAGTGTAAGGATGAGGTTCAACAAAAGAAGGCAGTCAATGCAAATGCATTAAATGGGCAGAAAACAAAAGGGGTGAAAGATCAAAGAAGAATTAGAGGAGTAATAACAGGAATTCCTGAGAAGGAATCAATGGAAGGAATGTGTACAAATATAAAAAATGTAAAGGTGAGTGAGGCAAAAAGATTAAAAACAAAAAGAGATGGTGTAGTACAGGTGTGCCCAACCCTGCTCCTGGCGATCGACTGTCCTGCACAGTTTATCTCTAACCCTGATCAAACGCACCTGCCTTTAATTTTCAAGTAATCCTGAAGACCTTAAATGGTTGTTAAGACCTTAATTGAAGACCTTCAGGTGTGTTTGATTAGGGTTGGAGATGAACTGCGCAGGACAGTCGATCGCCAGGAGCAGGGTTGGGCACACCTGGTGTAGTATGTGATAGTCTCTCAGTACTGCTTACCTTTGAAGAAGAAAGACTTCAAGAGAAAGTTTTTATAGAGTACATGAGCTATGATGTGAGGATGTACATACCACCCCCTTTGAGGTGTTTCAACTGCCAACGATATGGGCATGTCGCAGCAGCATGTAGAGGGAAAATAAGATGCAGTAAATGTGGAGGTTAACACAAATATGATGAATGTGAGGAAGGGGCAAGGAAAAAATGTTGCAATTGTGGTGGAGAGCAACAGTCCTGCATATGGTGGGTGTGAAGTGTTCAAGTGAATGCAAGAAGTGCAGAAGGTTAAAGTGAATCAGGAAATCACGTATGCTGAAGCAGCCAGGAGAGTACCAAAGATACCACAAAATGCAGTGAACAACAGTAAAGACAATGACGGATGTGTAAAGTGTGACAGGATTCAGGAAGAAACATTGATAGTGAGCAAAGTAGGCTTTGTGCTCTTCATGGCAGAAATCATTAACTGCACAGCCCAGACGACTAGCAGGACTGAAAGGATTAAGATTATAGTAAAAACTGCTGAGAAGTATTTGGATGTAAAAGGGTTACAGTGGGAAAATATTAGAGACACCCTTGCAAAGACTTGCATGGCCTAGATGGAGTAGCGTTATTTGAGGATGACGGTGCAATGTGGAAGAAGGGAAAGAACATTGAGTTTATTGTGCATAAGATGCAAATGCTGTGAATGAAGTTCAGCAATGGGGAGTGAAATGGGGGTTTAGAATTTCAATAGAGAAGACAAAGGTTATGTTCTTTACAAGAAAAGAAATTAGCCGAGAATTAAAAATAATGGTGTTAGATAAAGAGCGTGAGAGGGTTGAGATCTTTAAATATCTGGGAGTCTGGTTTGATAAGAGGTTGACATGGGCATGTCACATCCAAAAGATGGTAGATAAATGTAAAAGGATACTAAATATTATGAGGTGTTTATGTGGGATAGATTGGGGTGCTACAAGGTCAGCATCAAAAACCATCTATACAGGTCTAATGAGATCAGTGTTTGACTACGGCTGTATAGCATATGGATCTGCCTCCAAGACAAGCTTAAATAAACTTGATGGTATGCAAAATCAAGCAATGAGGATAATTAGTGGTGCAATAAAAACTTCTCCAGTAGCTGTAATTCAAGTAGAGGTGGGTGAGATGCCACTGCATTTGAGGAGGGACCAGCTAGTACTGGTATACTGGGCAAATATTAGGGGGCATAAAGAGAACCACATGTCTCAGACAGTATTAATGGAATGTCAGGAAAAAGAAAGTATGAAAATTAAAAGTTATGGGTGGGTTATAAAAGATAAGGTGAATAACATCAGTCCAACAGTGGCATATCCAGTAGTGCCTCCTTGGATGTTAGAAGAATTGAAGGTTGATTTAGGACTATTGGAGGAAAGGAAGAAAGATGGAGTGGATAAGTATGGGGTAAGCAACTATATAACAGGAAAATACAAAGAGTGTGTAAAGGTTTTTACAGATGCTTCTAAAAACATTGAGAAGAGAGTAGCTTATGTAATCCCTGAGGTGGGAATAGCAAAGGCAAAAAGAATAAATGATGACCTAGCAGTGTATACTGCTGAACTGGTTGCCATATGGTTAGCACTCTTGTGGCTAGAGTCTAACAATTGTCTGCAGGCAGTGATTGCCTCTGATTCAAGTTCAGCAATGTTCAGTATTTAGAACTATCGGACTGATTCAAGGGAAGATATTTTAATTGAAATTTTATAGCAAATGGAATACAAGCATCAGGAAGGAGGGTGACATTCTTATGGGTTCCAGCCCATATAGGAGTAGAAGGTAACAAAATGGCCGATGAGCATGCAAAGAGAGCAACAGATAAAAGCAATATAGATATAGATGTAAAGTACAGTAAAGCAGAGATAAAAAGTATAGTTAAGGCTAAAACTATTAAAAAGTGGCAACATATCTGGGATAATGGGTGCTCAGGAAGACATCTATATAGGATACAAGGGAAAGTGGGAAAAGACACACACATAACCAGATCAAGACAGGACGAAATTGTGCTGACTTGGATGAGATTGGGTCATACAAAGTTGAATAGTACAATGTTTTTAATAAAAAAGCATGGAGATGAAAATTGTGAGTATTGCGAGAGTAATATACCTGAAACAGTAGAGCATGTAATAATGCTTGTTAATGAGTTGAAAGCACAGAAAATGTCTTTAGAAACTAAAACACTATTGAACGTTCAAGTTAGACAAGAAGTTTAAGGGAGAATTTTGATTTCTTACTTTCTTTTTTGAAAAGTACAGGCCTTTTAAAATGAATATAAGAATAATTAAATTTTTTTTTTGAGTTATCAATATTTGTTTAATTGCTGGTATATTTTGTTTGTTTATAACAGTAAACAATAGCCAGTAACTCCCGTGCCTTAATCCAGTCCTGTGGTGGCGGTAATGCACAAGAAATAGTTGCTAACCACCAAATAAAAAAAATAAAAAAATAATAATATTAAGAAGCAGCAGCAAAAGGTAAATGGACTGCATTTATATAGCGCTTTCATCGACCCAATGGCCACCAAAGCGCTTTACATTTTGCCTCTCATTCACCCATTCACTCACACATTCATACACCGACGGCGGTGTCAGCCATGCAAGGCGCCATCCAGCTCGTCGGGAGCAGCTGGGGTTAGGTGTCTTGCTCATGGACACCTCGACACTTGGTCAGGTGGAACCGGGGATTGAACCACCAACCTTCCAGTTTGTAGACAATCTACATGAACCACTGAGCCACTGAGCCACTGCCGCCCCATAGCAGCACACCACACCACACCACACCGACACAAACAAAGGCTACGTTCAGGCTTTTTTTGTGCGTATCTGATTGAAATCCGATCAGATTTAGCAAGTGTGAATGGCAAAAAATCTAATGAAATAAGATTTTTACAAATCCGTTTCGAGCTACATTCAAATGTTGTTTGACATCCTATTCAAATTGCATTTCTGGAAATCCTTTTCAGTCTGACCGCTCTGGGGTGGGTTTCTCGAAGCCAACTACAGTTGCAAGTCTTTACCAACACAATTCAAAGGAACTTGTGACCGTCTTTGGCTAACAATGCTTTTGGGAAATGCACCCCTGATCAGATTTCACGTGGTTTATGTGACTTTTTTACTCCACGTAAAATGTAAATGTCAGATGTTGTTATAGGAAACATGCTGAAAGTTGTTGTAGAAAAAAGGTTGTGTTGTTGCAAAATATATCATACTCATCAACCAGATATCTGATATTATCTAATTTTATCTATCACATTGATCTGACTTCGCTAGCTTTAATCTAAATCACTATAGTTCGCATAACACGTTAGCCTCCCGCTAACTAACCTGTTAATCTGACATCCTTGTTTGACATCTTTTTTCTCTTGCGCGTTTGTGCCTTTTCGAGTCCATAAAACAACTGTGGTAAGTAGGATCAGTCAACAAACACTGTGAGTCATGTCTTCTCCTATTATTGTCACTTGCACTTCATGTCACATGGTATAGTATGGCCGGTAACACTTTATTTGAAGGGGTGTGCATAAGACTGACATGACACTGTCATAAACATGACATAACACCTGTCATGAACATGAAGGAGTCTTTATGAATGTTTATGACTGTTGTCATTAAGTGTCATTCGGTAAATTATGACACTTTTAATACAAAGTTGACATTGTTTAAAATGTCTTTGTTATGACAACTTGACATTACCCAAGACAAAAATGTCTTGATTATGACAACTTGACATTAACAAAGACAGAAATGTCTTTGTTATGACAACTTGACATTAACCAAGAAATCATAACCTGTCAACCTGTCACAACTTTGGCCGTCATGACACCATTATAACTGTGTCATGAATATTACCTGTCCTCAAGTAAAGTGGAACACATTGTACTAGTTATAAAGATGTCATTAAGGGTTATTACACAGCAAAATGGTTTAAGTTTGATAATTAGACATTTCTGTCTTTGTTAATGTCAAGTTGTCATAATCAAGACATTTTTGTCTTGGGTAATGTCAAGTTGTCATAACAAAGACATTTTTTGTCTTTGTTAATGTCAAGTTGTCATAACAAAGACATTTTTGTCTTTGTTAATGTCAAGTTGTCATAACAAAGACATTTTAAACAATGTCAACTTTGCATTAAAAGTGTCATAATTTACCGAATGACACTTAATGACAACAGTCATAAACATTCATAAAGACTCCTTCATGTTCATGACAGGTGTTATGTCATGTTTATGACAGTGTCATGTCAGTCTTATGCACACCCCTTCAAATAAAGTGTTACCGTATGGCCTTCTCTGTCAGTACCGAGGGCTTTATATGTGATAAATGCAGGGAGATAGTCAGGCTGACGGTGAAGATTTCAGAACTAGAGACACACATCCAAACTTTAATCGAGGATAGTAAGAAAGCAAGGGCTTTAGATACTGCTTTTGATTCCTAGCTTAGTGAACTCTGTAGTAAGACGCTGTAGTCGCGGGACAAAACATTGCTCTTCCATTCCGATAACAACATTAAAAAGGTTCTCTCCACTCAATGCTGCACCCACTGAAAATCCTGTTGAAAGTGCCCTAGTTATTGATGATTCTATTACACGGAACATGAAAATTGAGCCACCAGCCACCATAGTCACATGTTTGCCGGGAGTCAGAGTGCCTGACATCAAAGCAAATTTAAAAGTGCTGGGTAATGTTAATCGTAAATTCTCTAAGATTATTATTCACACTTCACCAGTCGGAGATCACTAAAATTAACATTAAAGGGGTGTGTAAACTTGCAAGTACGATGTCAGGCACTGTAATTTGGTCTGGCCCCCTTCCTGTTTGAAGGAGTGATGAGATACTTAGTAGACTGTCCTCACTCAATAGCTGATGTCCGCAAAATAATATAGGGTTCATAGAGAATTGGAAAAGTTTTTGGGGCAGACCTGACCTGTTGGAAAGAGATAGTATTCATCCCTCCTGGGATGGTGCTGCTTTTCTCTCTAGTAATATGGCACATAGTCTTTGAGCTCAACATGACAATCTGGGGCTCAGGTCAGTCTGGCTAAACCGACCGTCTGCTAGCTGTCTCACGTCACTGAGGTCAGATAAATCCCATCACATATAAACTCTTTCACCTAGACATCATCATAGAGACTGTGTCTGTTCCCCGAATTAGGAAATTTTATTGATGTTTAACAAATAAAAAGCAGATATAATACAGATGAACAAATGATAAAGCTCGGGTTGGTGAATATTCAATCCCTCATTTTAAAAGCACTGATTGTTTTTAAATGATTACAGATTATAACCTAGATGTGCTGTGTTTGACAGAAACCTGGCTAAAACCAGATGATTACATTACTTTAAATGAGTCTATCCCACAAGATTGCTGTTATAAGCATGAGCCTTGTCTAAAAAGGCAAAGGGGGAGGTGTTGCTGTAATTTAAGTCAGTCAAGTCAAGTCATCCTCATTTATATAGCACTTTTAACAATGTAGATTGTTTCAAAGCAGCTTTACAGAGACAAACATTTCATTTAAGGTAACAAAGAATGGTTTGGTTTTATAGCGGTTCTTGAATATTGTCAGGGTTGGGTGCAGGTGACCGAAGACGAGGACACGGAAGCTTCAATATAATAGTTTTAATAACAAAATGAAACTTTCAAAAATGAAACAAGAACCAAAACTCCAGGACTTCAAGGTTTACACACAACCATACATAGACGACGATCGACAAACACTGGGAGAAAACACAGGGCTTAAATACACAAGGAATAATGGGATAATGAACAGAACACAGGTGACGGGAATAACTAATTAGGCAGAGCGGGGAAAACTAACAGGACTAAACCAAAATCCACAAAGACAGGGGGAAACAAGATCTCAAAACAGAACTCAAACACATTGAATTGTTACAAATATGTTGTTTCCAGCTAAAGTTAGTTTTGATTGATTCACTTCCGTCGAAATGATCATTTGTTATTAAATTAGGGGCCGCTAAGGGGCGTTTACATGCGCGTTAAGAATTGATTCTATAGTTATGTGCGTTTGAATATATGTGTGCGCTGGTTCGTAATTCGCTACAAACCATGCCTAAACAAACTACTTGTCTTGCCTATAAATTTTGACGCAGAATTTTATTTTATCAATTCGGCGTAGGGACGCAAAACCGGAATTTCATAGCGCTTTATCTGTAGAGTGGATTAGGGATCCTCCATAGGGAGAGGCTAGTTGGCACTTCAGCACTGCGTTGTCATCGGGTCCAGGCGAAGGTCCTTCGTCAGATCTGGTAACGGCCTGGATCCGGCAGGCTGCAGGAAAACCTCGGGATAAACAAAAGACACTAAATTAGCGTAGATGCCATTCTTCTTATGATGTAACAAGTACATCAGGATTTGAGGGAAGTGTTCCCGGTTCCGGCTGGCCTAATCTATGCAGCCTAACAATTAATTATCGAAGTCTATATTGTATTATGTGAATGCTAGGTCAAAGAGACGTGTTTTTAGTCTAGTTTTAAACTGACAGACTGTGTCTGCTTCCCGGACAATGGTAGGAAGATTGTTCCAAAGTTTTGGTGCTAAATAGGAAAAGGATCTACCGCCAGCAGTCGATTTAGATATTCTAGGTATTATCAACTGGCCAGAATTTTGAGATCGCAGTAGACGTGCAGGACTATAATGCGTTAAGAGCTCGCTCAAGTACTGGGGAGCTAAACCATTTAGTGCTTTGTAAGTAATCAGCAATATTTTAAAATTTATACGATGTTTAATAGGCAGCCAATGCAGTGTTGACAGAACCGGGCTAATATGGTCATACTTCCTGGTTCTGGTAAGTACTCTAGCGGCTGCGTTTTGGACCAGCTGTAGTTTGTTTATTAAGCGTGCAGGGCAACCACCCAGTAGAGCATTACAATAATCTAGCCTTGAGGTCATGAACGCATGAACTAATTGTTCCGCATTTTGTCCGTAATTTATAGTTATATCTTCAGAATTACTGAGAAGTCTAGTTTTAAATATAATCCTTTTGAAGTGTTGGTGCTTAATGTAACCAGGGGTGGTGGCACCATCACCAGGGGTGGTGATGGCGCAGTGGATAAGACACATGCCTTTGGTGTGAAAGACCTGGGTTCCCACTGTGAAACACCAATGGGTCCCTGAGCAAGACACTTAACCTCTAATTGCTCCAGAGGCGTGCGACCTCTGAAATATAGCAATTGTAAGTTGCTTTGAATAAAAGCGTCAGCTAAATGAATAAATGTAAATGTAACACTATCTAGTGTAAATGATAAATCACGTTTGAGATTTGTGCTGGCTACTGTATACAGGCCACCAGGATACCATATCAGAGTTAGTACTGACTGCAGATAAAGTTCTAATTGTTAGTGATTTTAATATACATTTAGATAATGAAAAATATGCATTGGTATTGGCATTTAAAGACATTATGAACTCTATTGGAGTTAGACAACACATGTTAGGACCTACTCATTGTCGTAATCATACTCTAGATCTAATATTATCACATGAAATCAATGTTGATGCCGTTAAAATTCTACAGCAGAGCGATGACATCTCAGATCATTATCTAGTCTTGTGTATACCTAGTTTTGTGCAAATAAATATACAAACTAATTAGGTCTAACAAGTCTTATAAATATAAATTTATTATATTATATTATTATATTATTATAATTATAATTATTATTATTATATTCTGTAATTCACACAGATCAAATTGATAGATTGCTAGTTGAGAAACACTGCTTTAATTAATGTTTTTATGATGACTTTGTGAAAGGTTAACTAAACAGCATGAGCCGTCTTTGTGACGATCTGCGGCTGGAGTGCCCGCTTCAGCCTCTGGGGGGCACTCCTTCCTAGTTTATTGTTTCCTTTATGTTTTACCCTGGACTGATTATGGTTGATTTTATGCACCTGTGTTTTATTATCTTGTTTAGCGCACCTGTCTTAAGCCTGAGTTTTCCCTTTGTTCATTGCTGAGTATTGTAAGTGTCATACTGCATCCTGAGCGTTTTGCTAGTTCCTAGTTTCTTCGTGTTTTCAAGTTTCACAGTTCCTGGACTCCCTGCCTGTATCTGGTTTTCCCGTTTGCCTAATCCCTGCATTGTATGTTTGCTGATCTGGACTGCTTACCTGGTTTTGACCCCTGCCTGTTTCCCTGTACCTGTCTCTGGATTCTCCTCTCAATAAAGCCTGCATTTGGATCATCTCTGTCCTTGTTCCACCGTGCAGTTTCATGACAGAATACTCAGCCAACACTGATCCAGCGGCTGAGAGAAGCACGGACCTCGTTATGGATCCCACAGCGCAGATCGTAAGCCTCCGCCAAGGAGAACGTCCTCTCAAGGATTTTGTGACAGACTTTTTGAAGCTATCTCGTCGTCAGTCCTACTTAGATGATTTTTGTTTAATGATGTTCTTTCGGGGAGGACTGTCTGAACCGCTCGGCTCTGCTATACCGTTTCCGAGCTCAAGCTGGACTCTTACCCAATATATTGATCTGGCCCTTTCCATGAGCGGTTCGCTTTTTACTGTTGATTTTTTGGAACTTTTCCTTCACAAAGGACCCGACGATTCGCCAGTGTACAAGGTAACGTTACCCACTGAATCCACGCATCAAGTGTCTCCCGGAGAATCAGCGCTTCACACGTGCTCCACCGAGTCTACCGAGTCTGAGTCAAGTGAGTCTACCGAGTCAAGTGAGTCTACCGAGTCAAGTGAGTCTACCGAGTCAAGTGAGTCTACGTGAGTCTACCGAGTCAAGTGAGTCTACCGAGTCAAGTGAGTCAAGTACGTCCAGTAGTGAATCAAGCCCAGCGAAGCGCCGTCGCAGAAGGAAGAGAGGGAGGACTCGTTTGGCTCGCCAGGCTCCGGAGGGCGTTCCCGGACGCCTCGCCCTGCCGGCCCCGCCTCTGCGCCTCGCCCTGCCGGCCCCGCCTCTGCGCCTCGCCCTGCCGGCCCCGCCTCTGCGCCTCGCCCTGCCTGCGCCCTTCAAGCACCTTCCTCCCGTGGATTTCCCCAAGTATTTTTGGGGGGGGGGGGGGGGGGCAGGAGGTACCCTGTGAGGGCCATGGAGACGACGTCGACATGGACCTCGTCCGAGTCTGCTCCGCCCTGGCTCCCTTTCGAGTGTGCTCCGCCCTGGCTCCCTTTCGAGTGTGCTCCGCCCTAGCTCCCTTTCGAGTGTGCTCCGCCCTGGCTCCCTTTCGAGTGTGCTCCGCCCTGGCTCCCTTTCGAGTGTGCTCCGCCCTGGCTCCCTTCCGAGTGTGCTCCGCCCTGGTCGCCCACGCTCCACGGCCCAGGCCCGCCTTGCCTGTGTCCTGGTCCCGTTCCCCTGCACGGGCCTGGCCCTCCATCCCATCCCCCGTCGACCTCCCTCCGGAACTCTTAGGAGCGTCTGGAAGCCGCTCCTTAGAGGGGGGGTTATGTGACGATCTGCGGCTGGAGTGCCCGCTTCAGCCTCTGGGGGGCACTCCTTCCTAGTTTATTTTTTCCTTTATGTTTTACCCTGGACTGATTATGGTTGATTTTATGCACCTGTGTTTTATTATCTTGTTTAGCGCACCTGTCTTAAGCCTGAGTTTTCCCTTTGTTCATTGCTGAGTATTGTAAGTGTCATACTGCATCCTGAGCGTTTTGCTAGTTCCTAGTTTCTTCGTGTTTTCAAGTTTCACAGTTCCTGGACTCCCTGCCTGTATCTGGTTTTCCCGTTTGCCTAATCCCTGCATTGTATGTTTGCTGATCTGGACTGCTTACCTGGTTTTGACCCCTGCCTGTTTCCCTGTACCTGTCTCTGGATTCTCCTCTCAATAAAGCCTGCATTTGGATCATCTCTGTCCTTGTTCCACCGTGCAGTTTCATGACAGTCTTCCTGTTGGCCAGTAAGTTATTTGGCAAATTTCATACAGATCTGTATTATGCTATGTTTACAGATAACCACGATGATCATTGCATTTGTCTTACTGAATGTGGTAGCTTTATGCAATTACAGCTTGTCTATAAGCTTTTTTTTAATTAATGCCGACAGTAAAATGTTGCCAGACATTGCTACGAAAAACAAGAAAAACAAAACAAAATAATAATAATAATCCGAAATAAGTTCAAAGCTTGTGTTTTGGAAATAAGATTAATATATCACTAACCCTAACATGCAACTTTCCACTTTAATAACTTCCTAAAGTGTCCCATTAAATCAGAAAAACAGGTCCAGAAAACTACTGCCACCTTTCCATTACGTTGATCTGGCAACACGGAGGCTGCTACTCTCACTCACAACGCGCTCTCAAGGCCCGTTCACTCATATGAGGTGGTTTAAACGGCTAATTAATCATTCAGAGAGCTTGACATATTATTTTTGAATGTAAAAAAATGAAAAAGGTCCGGACCTCAGTCACCTCATAGCTGGCTAGGGCCATGGACTTGTAACACTCAGTTATTGAGCACATATATATGTAGTCCAGTTATTGAGCACATATATATGTAGTTTGCGCGCTGTCGCGGAAGCGTCAGCGGAAGCGTTTCAGCCTCCTCGTGTGAAGACCGACTCGGGTAAAGACCATCGACTCTCCCTGTGCGACTCCACCGAGCAACGACATCAGCTAAGCACTTAAGTATCTACATCTTCCCTTCCTTTCCTACTCTTATCCTATTTCTCTTAAAACAACATGTACTTTCAATGCATTCCAGTTGTCTCTCGACAACGCTCACTCATCACGCACAGAAGGCAGCGCAATACTGCTAATCTGCGTCCTATTCTCTTATCCTCACACTCACCTCTCACTCTTTCTATGGGTCTATGGAACTGCCAATCAGCAGTCAATAAAGCTGACTTCATTCCTGCCTTTGCATCTCATTCTACTCTTAATATTTTAGGCTTAACTGAGACCTGGATCCATCCAGAAGACTCAGCAACCCCTGCTGCTCTCTCTAACAACTACTCTTTCTCTCACACCCCTCGGCAGTCGGGGAGGGGTGGGGGCACTGGTCTTCTCATTTCTAACAATTGGAAATACTCAACTCTCTCTTCTCTATGCAATAACAACTCATTTGAATATCTTGCTATTACACTTACAATTCCCATTAAGATCCATATTGTAGTTATTTATCGCCCCCCAGGTCAACTGGGAAGCTTTGTAGAGGAGCTAGATATGCTGCTGTCCTCTTTCCCTGAGGATGGCACTCCACTGGTAGTCTTTGGTGATTTCAACATTCATCTAGAGAAGCCGTATGCTACAGACTTCATCTCTCTCCTAGCCTCATTCGATCTCAGACGGCTCATCACCACACATACTCACAAGTCAGGCAACCAACTGGACCTGGTTTACACACGCAACTGCATCACAAACAACATTTTGGTGAAACCTCTCCACGTTTCAGATCATTTCCTCATTACTTTCAATCTACAACTCACTATCCACACTCCACCAACTCCCCTACCAGTTACTTTCAGACGAAACCTCCGCTCACTCTCTCCCATCTTTCCTCTGCTGTGTCATCTTCTCTTCCCTCACCCTCAAAATTCTCATCTCTGGATGTGAATACCGCAACAGATACTTTTTGCTCCACTCTAACTTCTTCTTTAGACACTATCTGCCCTCTCTCCTCAAGGCCAGCACGCGCCACTCCCTCTAACCCCTGGTTATCTGAGGTTCTTCGTGAACACCGGACCAAACTCAGAGCAGCGGAGAGAAAATGGCGCAAATCGAACGATACATCTGACCTGAGTATGTATCGATCTCTGCTCTCTGCTTTTTCTGTTGATGTTCACACTGCAAAATCTTCATACCTCCACAACAAGATCAACACCGCCCCTAACACACGAACACTTTTCAAGACATTCAACTCTCTCCTCTGTCCATCACCACCACCACCCACCTCCTCGCTAACTGCTGATGATTTTGTTAACTTCTTCACTAACAAAACAACATCTATCAGCAGTCAGTTCTCTAATCCACACACACAGGAACCCAGACTAACCTCTCCCACAGCCAACAACCTTCTCTCCTCCTTCTCTCCACTAACCGAGGAAGAGGTATCTAAACTTCTCCTCTCCAGTCATCCTACCACCTGCCCTCTAGACCCCATCCCCTCACGCCTTCTACAAGCCATCTCTCCCACACTTCTACCTGCTCTCACACACATTATCAACTCATCCCTACACACTGGCATTTTTCCTACAGCATTTAAGCAGGCTCGGGTAACTCCACTGCTTAAAAAACCAACATTAAACACATCACTCTTAGAGAATTACAGACCTATCTCTCTCCTACCATTCATTGCGAAAACACTTGAACGAGTTGCTTTCAACCAAGTATCATCTTTCCTGCTTTTGAACAACCAGCTGGATGTCAACCAATCTGGCTTCAAGAAAGGGCATTCAACCGAGACCGCATTACTATCGGTCACAGAAGCCCTGTGGATCGCAAAAGCTGCTTCCAAATCATCAGTTCTCATTCTCCTGGACCTGTCTGCTGCCTTCGACACTGTGAATCATCAGATCCTTCTGTCCACCCTCTCTTCACTGGGCATCACTGGAACCGCCCTCCACTGGTTTGAGTCCTATCTCACAGGTAGGTCCTTTAGGGTCGCATGGAGAGGTGAGGTATCCAAAGCACATCAACTGACTACAGGGGTTCCCCAGGGTTCAGTGCTTGGACCCCTCCTCTTCTCCATTTACACCACATCACTGGGACCCATCATACAGGCACATGGCTTCTCTTACCATTGCTATGCTGATGACACCCAGCTCTACCTCTCATTTCAACCAGATGATCCCACAGTTGCGGCACGAATCTCAACCTGACAAAGACTGAGCTTCTCGTCCTCCCTGCTAATCTGTCTCCACAGCACGACTTCACTATCCAGCTAGACTCTTCCTCAATCACCCTATCAAGGTCGGTCAGAAAACTTGGTGTAATCTTTGATGACCAGCTGACCTTTACAGACCACATTACAAAGACAGCTCGATCATGCAGGTTTGCAGTGTACAACATCAGGAAGATCAGGCCTTTCCCAACTGAGCATGCAACACAACTTCTTGTCCAGGCCCTGGTCATCTCTAGGCTTGATTACTGCAATGCTCTTCTGGCTGGACTTCCATCATGCGCAACTAAACCTCTACAAATGATCCAGAATGCTGCTGCTCGTCTTATCTTCAACGAGCCCAAAAGGGCCCACGTCACTCCTCTGTTCATCTCTCTGCACTGGCTACCACTCGCTGCTCGCATCCCTACCCTTAGGAGATATCATTAGAAAGCAAGGCATTAGTTTTCACTGTTATGCTGATAATACTCAGCTCTATATTTCTTCACGCCCTGACGAAACTTACCAATTCACAAAATTAATGGAATGCATGGCTAATATAAAATAATTTCCTACTACTGTACTTAATTCTGAAAAAACCCCCCAGAGATTCTAATTATTGGACAAAAAACGTCCTCACATACTAACCTAGAATACTGTCTAACACTTGATGTGTGCTCTGTCAAGTCTTTGTTCGTGGTTAGTCACCTGTTAGTCCCTGTCTATTTATTCCATGTTCATTCACTCACTCATTGCGAAGTTTTGTTAGTGTCCACTGCATCTCTGAGCGTTTACCTGGTTTCTATATTTTGCCTTGTTTCCCTGCCTTGTATGTTTTGTTTGTTTGGACTGCCTACCGGGACTTTGACCTATTGCTTACCTGTTCGACCACGATTCTGGATTACCCCTTTATATTATAATATAAGCTGCGTTTGGCTCTTAACTTGCCTGTCTCAGAGCAGTTTTCGTGACAGAAAACTTCGCCACACCTAGATCCAGCAGCGATACCAGCCATGGACACAGCAGCCCAAATCCTGTGTCTCCGTCAGGGGAATCGTTTGATTGAGGAGTACGTAGAAGATTTTCTCAAGCTAGCACCTTTCACCTCTATGAGCAAGGAATGCCTGATGATCTTCTTCCGAGGAGGGCTATCAGAACCGCTCAGTTCATTCATGCCCTTGCATGAGCCTCACGGGACATTAGAGAGCTATATTGAACTGGCCCTTCTGTTAAGCGGTTCAGTGTATACGGTGGGCGTGGTAGATGAGGAACTCCGTGAACCCACAGTATCCCCTCAGCCTGAGTTTCTCTACGTTACACCCACCATCAACCCAGACATCGGATCGGTCTATGGCCATCCAGGACTTGTTTCCTGCGTGGCTGACCCCCCGCTGATGTCAGCACGTCCTACCAAGAGAACCATCGCTCCCGTGCCCGTCCAGCCAGAGACCGTCCCGCCAGAGACCGTCCCGCCAGAGACGCCGAGACCGTCCCGCCAGAGACCGTCCCGCCAGAGACCGTCCCGCCAGAGACCGTCCCGCCAGAGACCGTCCCGCCAGAGACCGTCCCGCCAGAGCTTCACGTCAGCCACGTCCAGCCAGAGCTTCACGTCAGCCACGTCCAGCCAGAGCTTCACGTCAGCCACGTCCAGCCAGAGCTTCACGTCACCTCTGCCCAGCCAGAGACTGAGCTTCACGTCACTTCTGCCCAGCCAGAGACTGAGCTTCACGTCACTTCTGCCCAGCCAGAGACTGAGCTTCACGTCACTTCTGCCCAGCCAGAGACTGAGCTTCACGTCACTTCTGCCCAGCCAGAGACTGAGCTTCACGTCACTTCTGCCCAGCCAGAGACTGAGCTTCACGTCACTTCTGCCCAGCCAGAGACTGAGCTTCACGTCACTTCTGCCCAGCCAGAGACTGAGCTTCACGTCACTTCTGCCCAGCCAGAGACTGAGCTTCACGTCACTTCTGCCCAGCCAGAGACTGAGCTTCACGTCACTTCTGCCCAGCCAGAGACTGAGCTTCACGTCACTTCTGCCCAGAGTGGTTGCCCTGCGCGCTTAATAAACGAACTACAGCTGGTCCAAAACGCAGCTGCTAGAGTTCTTACCAGAACCAGGAAGTATGACCATATTAGCCCGGTTCTGTCAACACTGCATTGACTCCCTATTAAACATTGTATACATTTTAAAATATTGCTGATTACTTGCAAAGCACTAAATGGTTTAGCTCCCCAGTGCTTGAGCGAGCTCTTAACGCATTATAGTCCGTCATGTCTATTGCGATCTCAAACTTCCGGCCAGTTGATAATACTTAGAATATCAAAATCGACTGCTGGTGGTAGATCCTTTTCCTATTTAGCACCAAAACTTTGGAAAATTCTTCCTAACATTGTCCGGGAAGCAGACACAATCCGTCAGTTCACATCTAGACTAAAAAATTCTGTATTATAAATTTTTTAAGGCTTGTACCTTAGAACCTATTTCATGATTTGCGTTCTCGAGCAAATTGAGACTGGATTGAGTCAGTGGCTTATGTAAGTATTACCTTTGCCATGCTTCAGTGTTCCTTCTCTTAACTTGAATCACAATAAAAATGTTTTACCAAAGGACCAATTTATATATATGTGCAGCATATGCACAAAATGGGGCTGGAAACGTGCGTACGCCACTTCCCACGCAAAGGTTGTGATCTGTTAAAAAAATGAGCTGCCGAAGTGCATTAAGGGTTTTCTATTAGAACGGTGTCGTTTTAGTTAATAACTAATGATCGTCCTGATGGAAGTGAATCAATCAAAACTAACTTTAGCTAGACAATAACTTTTATCTAGAAGCCAAAACAATCTCTGTTACTTTAATTTCCTATTATCACTGTAAAGCTGCTTTGAAACAATCTATATTGTTAAAAGCACTATATAAATGAAGGTGACTTTACTTTCTATAATTATTGTTGAAATAAAATTTGTGAGCACCTTGCACTTTACTGGCTTGGGAGAAACTAACATAAACAGAAAACTGGCATTTAACGTCCTCCATGTGTTGTTTAGAAGAACTCTAGATGGTATCCCTATTTGATCCGTGACACTAAATACGTACAACTTTTGATTTGTTGCTTGTTGCTTTGTTTGCTTTGTTTTGGCCCTTAGTTTACACGACAACGGCGTTTTGGGTGCCTGAAAATGCAAACTTTTGAAAACGGTTTCAAAGTCCATGTTTTTAAAAAATGGTCTCCATGTACAACAAAAACGCGAATCTCTGAAGACGATGATGTCATGCACATGCGTATCACATGTTCGATCTATAGTGTTTCATCGCCATCTAACGGGCTGGCAGCAGAATATAGGGTTTTTTATTTGTTTTCACGGATTTGTGTAAATGGGGATCGTTTTGACAATGGTGTCGTCTGTACATGGGAAAACTCAAAGGAAAAACGTCTCAGTTTTAAGCATATCGTTGTCGTGTAAACATACCCATGGTTATACTGTCACTATTGATTACTTTACTATGGTTGGAGCACTATATTGACCAACTTCCAGATATCAAAATCTCAATTTTATTAGTTTGATTGATAAATTTGGAAGCAAGCAAGATTTAGTGGTCTCTAAGCATTTGTCTGTTTTATAACACCAAATATTAATAATTCACATTGGAAAAGGGTTATTTTTGGCACTTATATAAAGCTACTGAGCATGAATATTCATACTTGATTATGCTGTTTGTAAATACTTGTGTGTACAGTATGTGTGTTTGGGCAATGTTTATGAAATTCACTCATCTTTAGCTTTGCTTGTTCTGAGGTGATTAGTTCTGACTCTATGTGATAAACAAAGAGAAACTGCACATGAATTACACTGAAGACTTTCAACATTTCCATTAAACAAGCACAAAAGACATCTGTTTATACCAGGTCACCCAGCCGGAAACACAAACAGGGATGCTAAAAAAGGAGACTGGATTGAGTCAGTGGCTTATGTAAGTGTGACCTTTGCCATGCTTCAGTGTTCCTTCTCTGAGGTGCTTACAGCATGTCAAAGTAACTTTCATCACAATAGAAATTTTTACCAATGGACTAATTTATATATATGTGCATATATATGCACAAAACGGTGCTGGAAACGTGCGTACGCCACTTCCTATGCAAAGGTTGTGATCTGTTAAAAACAAACTTGAATGTGCGCACCTGTAAGTAAACTCTGAGCCATGCGTACAGTATGCTCATTTTGGAGAGCTGAGGGACTGATGGCAGATAAAGGAAAACCACTTGTGTACTCCAGAACCTGCGCAAAATTCCCTTCATAAAACCCAGTCAGCTGATTTCATGTAATTTAAGTGCTTAACTCCATTAATGAGAATGGCATTTAACCTAAATGTGTATATCAAATGTATAGTTTAAATCATTCTTTCATTTATTTAAACTGTTAATGTGAACATGCACTGTATTTATGATTAGGACTCATTATAAGGATTTCAAACTTGAAAATTCAAAAATGTGTGTACGCATGGCTGAGAGTTTATTTACAGGTGCACACATTCTCCCGTCAAGTTTGTTTTTAATAGAACACAAGCTTTGCGCGGGAAGAAATGTGCCATGTTTATAAACGAGACCCCAGATATTAGACAAAGTTATTTCCGGACTGATGTGGCAAGTCTGTTTGTCTACCACCCTCAAACATTGTATGTCTATGTCTATGTAATACAGTGTCAGCCCAGATCATGGTTCTTATTAAAAGTCAAATTCTCACTGAATAGAAGTCAAGGACATACAGAAAAAGACACTTAACTTGAACACTTAAGACAGAACTAAAATGTATGTCTTTGCAGTATATAACAATTCAAGCACAAACACTTTTCAAGCAACATTTCACAAATATGTCTGCTACTTTTAAAAAAAGACAAAGATATTGTGACACTTGTATTGGTATTGTGTACTTGACAAATGTATAAATGGAACATGTCCATTGTTAAAATTATATACTACATCTATGTAACAATAAGGAGAAACTGGAACATGAATTTACATTGGTTTAAAATAAAAAAATAAAAAAGTGAGGAATTTGCTTCCGCAATTCTGAACACTGCATGCTACACAGAAAATATAATACAATGGCTTTTTAAGAAAAACATCTGGGTGGTAAGCCAATAGCAGGTTGTGCCCTTGATGTGAAAGATAAATTGTTTTATGTGATAAAAGCTGGCTGCCAGGAAATCGACAGTGATTTGATCTCCAAATGAAGTGAGCTGAAACTATTTTTCTTCATGACTTTATTTGAATATAGATTTAACCTGCACAGCATATATGACAAGTTAAGCAATAAATAGTGCAATATGATATAATGTAATACATAATTGACATAATAAACAACATTGAAGCTCCTTCCAACAGGCAATTAAATAATTGCTCTAGACATGGGTTTTCAAATCGTTGCTAAAGCTTCCCTAGAGGCTTCAGAAATAGTTTGAGAAAGCAATCTCATCTGTCTTGCCTTGTGCCATCAGACAGAACGACTGTCTATTCCTCACGTGTTTGACTGCATGATTCACCCCATGTCTGCCCAGTGAGCAGTAATGACATCACACTACTCACCAAGCATTGACAGATAATGCATTCATTTTTTGTACTATGCTCTTGATGCCTGTTGATATTGATATGTTGATGCCAGCACTTGAGCTTTCATGACCATAACCTGATTCAGCATAATTTGAGAATGTACCAAAGAACATCTAGAAAAAAAAAACACTTTTTTTCAGGTATTAACATGCTCAATTACACAAAATTGCCCACATTTTATTGGTGTCCTAGAAATGCATGTTAAATATTTCTTAATTTTACATAATGACACTACTTTCAAAATATTAAAGCTGTATGTTTATGTCCATGTTCAAATTAATTCTGAAGTTTAAATGCTATCTCAAACATTTCAAATATAATATGTTTACAGTAACTAAAAGTCAATACAGAGGGTCCAACTGGTAGCATGACAGTGAATGGTTTGAAAATGGAGGGAACAGTATTATGTAATTTAATATGTGTGAGTGTCGAAAT
The DNA here is from genome assembly GCA_036326025.1 of Chrosomus eos. Taxonomy (NCBI): domain Eukaryota; kingdom Metazoa; phylum Chordata; class Actinopteri; order Cypriniformes; family Leuciscidae; genus Chrosomus; species Chrosomus eos. Next base: position 10,342,028 of record CM070836.1, on the reverse strand, counting down.
AGAAGGTCACATCAGTGTAATGACAAGTAGGTATTTACAGCCTCACAGGAGAAACAACAGATTTAGGCCACCAATAGTATGTGTGTATGGTACAAAGCCAGATACAGTTGCATAATCACCACTGAGAAGCTCAATCCACAGAAACCACACATATACACATGCCAAAGGGGCCATCTGATGTGGACGGCTATGCTCATTAATGCCACCTCAGTGGAGTACACTTTGGAGTAATGAAGCTAACAATAAAGGCAGCTAATTCTTGACACCATAATAACATTAAAACACATACAGATACATACATACAATGCAGAGTTAAGTAGTTTAGAATGAGAAATGCACAAACTTATAGGTAGAAACTTGATACAAAAAAGCTATGTCACATGGAAAAATAGTCAGATCCCACACTTTTAAAAGCTCTCCAAAATAAAACTGAGCACTTGTAAAATAACTACAATAATATGATAAAATATCAGGAATAGGTTGCTGGCAAAAAAATAAAATAAAATAAATATTTTGTCAGAACATGCATAGCTAATTTTTGACTGCATCAATAGGCTACAGAAAAAATGCTTTTAGAGTGTGTAGTTATGGCATTTATCCATCAATACAAGAAGGCCCATGTTTACCAGCCAAACCTTGACCCCTGTAAAGACTCTATCTATACCATTTTGGATAATTATATGAAATTGCATTGTCTGTGAAGGTACATCCAATGCTGCCTTATAATTTGGACAAACAAAGGTATAATTATGCCCACTACCTTTTGTAACAAAGTTAAAGTGGTGTCACTAGGTTAAAGACCAGAGCTGTTGTCTGAGCTAATTAAAAACCGGATATCTAGTTGGCTATTTTGGCAGGAGGAATGAACAGGCTTTTAGGTTAGGTTTTCAGATAAACTTACTAGCTCTGTTCCAAAACATACATAAAGAATTTCAAGGCAGAATAAACGTAATGTAGTTAAATGAGATGGTCTAGCCTACGGAGTATTGTTCTTGTCGACTAGCAACTGTGACAGGCTAGCTGCCATTGATGAGTGACAGCAAAGTCCTTTTAGGCAAGTTCTGCCACTCGGCCGCCATCTTGGCAACGCCTCCGGGCAGCTATTTCTGACTAACAAGACCAGGCTCCTATCTAAATGAATGGGCAGAGACAGGGGTGCTGCCAGAAATTCTGGGCCCTATGGAAACCAAAATTTCTGGGCCCCATACATAGAAAAAAATGCAACCCAATAAACATGTCCAGTATACTTTAAAAAAAGATACTTAGCACATTGCATAGTTAAAATGTCTAAAGATGAGTACAAAAACAAGAAAAAAATATTGAAATATGTACTTGTTTACATAAAAGTTAAACAAATAAAGCTGACTCTGCATCTGTATAAGTAAAACACACACACACACACAACACACACACACACACACACACACACACACACACACACACACACACACACCAAAACACACACACACACACACACACACAAAACACAACACACACACACACACACACACACACACACACACACACACACACACACACACACACACACACACACACACACACACACACATATCAACCACACTACACAACAATCACATATCACAAACACACACACACACACAACACACACACACACACACACACACACACACACACACACACACACACACACACACACACCACACACACACACACACAGAGTGTCAGAACTGCAGTTTCACTGGTCACCGGGACATCTAAACTGCATGTATAGAAACAGCAGTAAAATATGATAAAAATCGCTGAAAATGTTTGATGACTTTGCCCCAAAATAAGGTTTAAAACGCCTTTTCCCCCACCGGTTATACTTTTACTACGCATGCGCAAGAGTTCATGACACCAAGGCAAGGTCTCTCGTTCTCTCTCTCTGCCGTACGCGCGCTACATGGTTTGAAGCACACTCGCTCTAGATTCGGGGAGATTTGAACTAATTTGCAGGCATAAGGGAGCCGCTATCAATATGCGGGAGACTTGGGATGTCTGATATTTACACAACGCACACATACAGTACATATCAAATCTGCCGCCTTTTCAAACAGTAACGTATTCTCCGCTGTCACAAACCTCAACTGTGCGTATGCGTCAGTGGAAGCAGACGATAGGCTTAAATGTTTTCCGGCTTGACTGTTAAAAGCAGACGATTGGCTTTCCAGCGGGAGGGGCGGGACATGTGCATACAACCGCCCTCTTTGGCGTTACAGGTTTTCCCTATATAGTTCTATTGAGGATTGAGGAAGTGACATGTCTCTTATATAAATTGTCTCTGGTGACAGTGACGTTTGTACTGGACTTTTTTGAAAGTTGTATTAAACTGTCTGAAACTGAACTGTTTTTAAAAATGTATCATTAGATAGGGTCTATTTGAGTAAATTGAAAACCCAATACTTGAGTTTAAAAGTGTAATTCGGCAACTTCTCTCAAAAAAATCCTGTCGTCACTGGCGCGCAACGAATTCTGAGGTAGGCAAGGCCATGAAGGATCCATCATTTCACAGGAAATGAAGGACACATTTGGAGGTCGTATTTGAAGGAGCCTTCAAATTGGGACAGCCTTTGTCACGCAGTGGTGACTCAATCGGCCTTCGAATATGGACTTTCAAGGATTGCCGCCTCTGAATTGGGACTCACCTTATAAAGAGCACACACACCTCCTCAGTCATTGGTCTGACCTCATCTGATGCTACAGACTGCTTATCCTGCTACTTACCTGATTTATGTTTGTAAGCCCGGCTCGATCGGCCCAAAGGAGGTTTTCCGATCAGCGGGTGAAGGTCTCTGCGCGTTACTGTCTTTCCGCGTGGCAAAGTAATTTGATTAAATGAAATACAGTTTCTCATATGTATTAACTCATTATTTCATCTGACTCCATAAAGGAAAAAAGTGAATGTTTGACTATTCTTTTTAACTCTTTACTGAAAATAATGTCATCAGAGTCGATTAGAATAAAATCAAATGTTTACAATTTATTATGTCAGGTAAATGTATCACGCCAATTGCATTATCAGTTCAAAGATAATAGTACAAACATCAAATGCTCTGGAATAAAGAGAGAAGATGCAATACCTTGACATTATAAAATACATGATGCGAAGTGTTTTGCTTACTGCGCGACAAAGGCTGTCCCAATTTGAAGGCTCCTTCAAATACGACCTCCAAATGTGTCCTTCGTTTCCTGTGAAATGATGGATCCTTCATGGCCTTGCCTGCCTCAGAATTCGTTGCGCGCCAGTGGCGACAGGATTTTTTTGAGAGAAGTTGCCGAATTACATATTTAAACTCAAGTATTGTATTGGGTTTCAATTTACTCAAATATCTAATGATAAATTTTTAAAAACAGTTCAGTTTCAGACAGTTTAATATAACTTTCAAAAAAGTCCAGTACAATCGTCACTGTCACTCATCAATGGCAGCTGTCACAGTTGCTAGGCGACAAGAAGGCTTCTCTGTAGGCTAGACCATCTTTCATTTACCTACAGTATGTTTATTCTGCCTTGAAATTCTTTATGTATGTTTTGGAACAGAGCTAGTAAGATTGTTTTTTTCTCCCCAAATCCTCACGCCTTTTTCCAGGTTTGTTTTCACAGATATTATTATCTGTCAAAATCACTTTGAAATAGTATCATGCAATGTTGAAGTAAATCATTTTATTATTATTATTATTATTAAGGCAACGTATGTTACATAATACAGATTACTCACAGTGATATTTAACTGTCCGATTTTGCTGTGGAAATATTCACGCTTTTGGGGTTATTCATGGTCTGTTGAAAGTACCTTGTTGATGCTTTTACACTTTTAAATGTTGAAAGGTGAGTAGAATAATGTAATGTCACTGTACACAGTTTAAAATATATATATTTTTGCGTCCATATACTGATTGTTTGCAGCTTAAGGGAAGTTACACTCATAATTCACACAAAGCATCATGGGGTGTAGGAATAATGTGGACCAAAAAAAACGTGATTTGAAATGATTTCAGATATTGCCATCTTTGTGGGGACATTTTGTCCTCATAATGTAGGGTTTACCTGGATCACACACACACACACACACGCACGCACGCACGCACGCACGCACGCAGCGCACGCACGCACGCACGCACGCACGCACGCACGCACGCACGCACGCACACACACACACACACACACACACACACACACACACACACAAAACACACACACACACACCACACACACACACACACACACACACACAGAGTTTACATGTTGTATGAGGACTTTCCATAGATTTTTATACAGTAAAGTATGTCCCCTACCTCAACCCCGAAACACAACCCTCACAGAAAACTTTCTGTATTTTTACATTTTCAAAAAAATAAATAAATTTAGAATGATTTGTAAGCTGTTTTACTCATGGGGAACAACAAAATGTCCCCACAAGATTAAAAAAATTCTGGTAATACTATCTTTGTGGGGACATTTTGCCCCCATAATGTTGGGAAACCACACCCACACACACGGTTTACATGTTGTATGAGGACTTTCCATAGACATATTGATTTTTATACAGTATAGTATGTCCCCTACCTCAATCCTTAAACACAACCCTCACAGAAAATGTTCTGTATTTTTACATTTTCAAAATTTTGTATAGAATGATTTATAAGCTGGTTTACTCATGGGGAACAACAAAATTTCCCCACAAGATAAAAAAAAAATTCTGGTAGGCTAATACTATCTTTGTGGGGACATTTTGCCCCCATAATGTTGGGAAACCACACCCACACACACATCCCCACCCCCACACACAAGTTCAACACTCTGCTCCTGGAGGTCCACGGCCCTGCAGAGTTAAGCCAATTAAACACACCTGATTCAGCTAATTAAGCTCTTCAGGATTACTAGAAACTTCCAGGCAGGAGAGTTGGAGTTGGTTGGAGTTAAACTCTGCAGGACAGTGGCCCTCCAAGAGCTGAGTTCACCGAACATATGCTACAGACCTTGAAGCAACAGACGAGGAACAATCTTCTGATGATGGGCCTATCTGAGGTTGCTGTTACATTCTGGTCAAAGGATGAATATTTTTCCCAACCTAATAGGCAAGGCAAGGTTGCCAGCAGAAAATGTCATCAAGATGACCCCATGGCTTCTGACATAACCCATAGAATACATAGTGATTAGCACCAGAAGATTGTTCCTCATCATTTGTTACAAGGTCTTTAATCAAGAACCTCATGCTGAGACAGTTTCTTGTCCGTTGTTCTGACACAAAATGAATGATAAGAAATGTGCGGCATTTACCGTTACTGTGCTTTAGTAAAACTTTCTCAGCTTCATTGTGAAACATGAAAATCCCAAAACACATTGTCATAATATTTTGTCTGGAAGCTGTGATAAAATAATGAACATTAAATAAATAATTTTTGTCATGGGTCACTGTGGACCAAAGACAGTTCAAGTGTGTGTGTGTGCGTTGTGTGTGTGTGTGTGTGTGTGTGTGTGTGTGTGTGTGTGTGTGTGCGCACTTGTTTTGTAATATTGGATGGATGAATGGACATTGGATGCAGTTCAGAATAGGATAAAGTGTATCTATGTGAAAAAGAAAGCATGTAATACTCAACATATTTTTGTGTACATGAACGTGTGTTTTGTGTGTGGACCAATGTGTGTGTGTGTGCACGAGTGTGGTAATGGTGGATGGATGAATGTGACGTGTTTTCTCTTTAAGAAAATCATCTGAAGTCCCACATTTGCATGAACTTGAAGTCAACACTTCATCCGCACATCACAATGACACATCCCCTCTCACTAGGCGTTTCTCCCCCTCAACCTTCTTGTTCCTCCCCTCATTACGCAATCTGCCACATACTACCATATTATTGCACATACACCTCCCTTTAAAAAAAGAAAAGAAAACAGGAATTTATATAGTTAAAATTTTACCTGTATATGACTTTTCAAAAACAATACAGATTATCTTATTTTAAGAACACATCAATGTTTAGTCTGTTAGGTTTAATCCAGACTCTCCCTGACCAGGTTCTCTATATTTCAGGCTGTGCAAATACAAGAGAATGTGGAGTAGATATGTGGGTGGATCTTGAACAATATCAGATGTAGGCTACTACAGTTTTCAACCTCCAGAAATGGGAAAGGTATCAAATGACATCTGTTCGCAGAATACTCTTATATACAACAATCCAAGGGGCTTCAACATTTGTAACCCAGACTTCACATCCAGGCTGTAGATTGGTCAGTTTTCTGACTCTATGACACATGTCATACTTCTGAGTGTACACACTTTTCCTCATTTTAATGAAAAGCATTACCATCAGGAAGGGAAGGTTTAAGGTAACTGAGAAAGAATTGGCACATTAGTTCTCAATCGCCTCCCCATGAGAAGTTGGCCCCAGACTATATCCATTTTGCAATGGAGTAGATCTATATGGCAGCATTCAGATACTTTTGATCAGATGCCTTTATTCAAGATACTTTTAATAGTTTGAATGGCATGTTCGGCTTCTCGTTGCTTTGTGGAAATCGTTCATCTACAGTCACTTGCTTGAAATCGTATCATGACACAACATTTGCAGAGTCCTGAGATACAAATTTGGTCCATAATCTGTGATCAGCGTTTTGGGGATGCCATGCCTCGCAAAGATTGATATGATGTGTTTAATTACATCTTATGACTTGGTTTGAGACAGGTGAGCCATTAGGGTAGCACAGAAAATAATGCAATAAACATTAAACTAAATAACATACAATGTAACACAAAACATTTAGGCTCTACTTACTGATAACAAAAATATAAAGGAAACAAAACATATAAAAGAAAATAACAAACATTGTTTTCAGTGCACCAACCTATTGTTGGCAAATTGTTTCCAAGGCTTTAATTGAAACATTGTACATGCATGGTCACACAGTTCCAGTATATGTGTTCTTATCTAAAGCCTAATCTGACATGTTTATCTGTATGGAAATGAAAATCCAAGATGCACTCATATTTTCTTCAGAAAATGTAAAATCCCTGTAAAATCAGAAAATGCCTGATCTCAGAAATATTCTTAGATATTTAGCCTATATACATTTTTGTTTGTTTGGATATTTTAGACAAATATAGGTAGGTTCCTCAAGAAGAAAAAAATCTCTCTCTCTCTCTCTCTCTCTCTCTCTCTCTCTCTCTCTCTCTCTCTCTCTCTCTCTCTCTCTCTCTCTCTCTCTCTCTCTCTCTCTCTCTCTCTCTCTCTCTCTCTCTCTCTCTCTCTCTCTCTCTCTTTCTCTCTCTCAACATCAGAGAGAGAGAGAGAGAGAGAGAGAGAGAGAACGAACGAACGAACGAACGTAGGGGCTGTATTTTGTGTCGCAATGTCTCTCCACGGCCGGAATCGCAGAAGGAAATACAAATGAAAAAAGAATGAACACGACGCCAACTACTTGCCTGCAACAAACGACAAGCTCATCGGTAAGAATGTTTCATTTATTCCTTAACATTTAACACGTTGTTAAATATTAATGAAAACGCGCGCGCGTGTGTGTAGGCTATGTAATAAGACGGTTCATGACCATGACAGCTACCTGCGCAGGAAAACTCTTTCGACTTGACGTCTCTCACGAAGCGTTTATGTTCAGATGAAAACGCTTTATTGGAGATATGTGTTAGCCTACTGTTCATTTTCGTGCCGTTGCGTTACGGGAATCGTTGCGCTCGAGGACGTATCTACACAGGCCTACAGAAAATAAAGGAATCGACTGTCGCATAGTAGCGCAACCCTGGACAGCAGATTGTTTATCTATGCTAAAGGCTCATATAGGTAAGATGCTCATCACAAAAAACATTCTTACTGCACAAAATTGCTACGCGGGTATAGGCATAATGTTTTGTTAGGTAACCTAATAACCTACGTGCTTTTTACTTTAAAAAGTCTAAATATAATTTTTTTAGGTTTAAATTAAGCTGAGACATGAAAGTCATTTTAAGTGTAGGCCTATAGTTTTAATATAATGTTTCTGGAGGTTAGCTAATGAAGTGTTTTGCACCAAAAAAAAAAAAAAAAAAAAAAAAGAGGGGAACGAATATTATTTTCTATTTTCATTTTCACTCTCTGTCAAAAACACTCCTTCACAGCATGTGTGATGTGAGTTTTGATGGTCAAGGTGGCCAGCGCTGTAATAGAGCCGTATGTTTGAGATCCTGAGGTAAGAAAATGAAACACAACCACAACGATTGCAGCAGACTGTTTCAGCGTGGTTATTGCGGGCACTTGCTAAAAACTATTATTATAACCTGTTGAGAATAATTAAGAAATAGCCTGTTCTGAAATGACACAATCAAATAAAAAAAATCTTGCTCCATTGATCAGGCATATTTTAAATAAATTTCAGCCAGGCATTTCTAATAGTTTGATCTTTTGGAAGTGAAAGGGTATGCAGTTTTTGGAGGTGCAGTTTGTCTACATCAATGGACAGCACGCACCAGTCTATTTGGGCTGGATTAGATTTACATGGAGAGAGGGTAGTGGGGGGTGGGGTGTAAAGTAATTATTACCATAGCTTCTCAGTGATTTTAGTCCCATCCAAATGTGCCATCTCAATAATCATTACGGACAATGTCAGTAAAGATTACGGTGATTTTTACTTTCGGTAACCTAAAATAACCTCAGGTAATGCTAATTCTGTGCGACTAGACCAGATGTAAATATGTATCCCGCCATTTCCTGCTGTAGTTCCCTATCGAGGAAACTCGACAATGCATCGAGAATCGACACTTTGGGGACGCTCCCTTAGCGTGCGCCTCTGAAGTAAAAATGAAACTATTCCAATCCTGATTGGTGTTGCGTCGTGACGTAACATGTGACGGCATAACCGGAAGCATAAAGGTGACGCTGACGCATAGAATGCCAGCTTTCGCTCTTCAGCAAGCGCTCTCTGTGAAACTGTCTGTCTTATTTGATGTTGTTTGTCTGTGCTAAGCTCTATATATGGCGAGTGAACAATACACTAAGTGTGTGCACCCCTGCCCAAGATTATATGCCACGGGTGGGGACACGCATCTGCTGTGTGTGTGTGTATTGTTTAGGGGCGCAGCACGCACAGTCAGCACCTCGAGAGGGCTGCCTGTGATACTGTGAAGCACTTCCTATTAGAGTGCTGCGCTCTCGCTTGGCTATATTATTTCACTGATGATGGCCAGGCTCGCGATCCCCGCGATTCGGGTCCCGCGTCCGTTGAGGCGGTGCGACGGCCTAGATCGCGGAGATCGCAGAAGGATCTCGTGGATGAGAACGAGACTGCTGAGGCACCTTTTCTCTCATCATCCGCAGATTCTATGACACTAGTTCACGACGCAGACGCCCGCGATGCGGCGGCTTCTGCCCGTGACGAGTGCCCAGTGCTCGAGCTATATGTTTATAAACAAACAAAATTATAAATAAGGAAGTAGATGTGCTCAGCATTGGGAACGAGCAACATGAGTCACACTCGCCGGCTTATGTTTCTGCTTATGTAGAGCTTGTATTGTTGTGATGAGTGCTGTGGCCAGTATTAGATAAATAAATAAATTATATATATATATAATATATAATATTTAAATATATAAGCTGGCCACAAAATAAGCAGGATGATCCCCGTCAAAATGAACTAGAGAGATTCCTGCAGCACAGTTCACAAACTCAGAGCCGGGGCTTACTGTTTTTCCCAGATCTTTATAAAAAATATATATATATATATATGTGTAGATCCTGGGAGAAACCCCACACTTTACGTATCTCACCACATTCATTATATGTTTATTCGAATGTGGTGGGTGCGAGAGAGTCGGGTTTTGGCAAGATGCCACAGATGGAGGAAGCTTTAGTGAGTTTTCTTTCTCCTGATCTGGCATCTTTGCTTTAAGCCCCGGTGCTGCCCAACAAACCGTGCAGGGACACCTCTGCACTGGTTGGCTGGGCTTATATGGTGCAGGAAATCGATGTTGCTCTTCCCCCGTTAAAAACGTTTCGGGACACATCGGTTTCCAGCGAACGCAGGCTGCACTGTCCGCCCCACAGGCTTGCGGCCAGGCAGCTTTCGCGTTCGCCCATCGAGAATCGTTTTTCGGTCCAGCCCTGCCGGAAACCCGCTTCAGGGGGTCAGGAACGAATCCCGATTAATACCCGAAGCCAGGCTTGAGAGCCTGGTTCCTTTGGTAAAATATTTCAAAAAAAAAAAAAAAAAAATTAATAATAAAGGGTCAGGCTGGTGCGTGCCTGCACTCTATGACGATTTTGCACGCGTACCAGGCCGATCTTCTTAAAGATCTAAATAAGGGAATATTTCCTGTTGGCCGCTCCGCTATCTCCTTTTGGCCTGTTTTCCAACGCTGTCACTACAGTCGTTGACAGGTTTCAGGAAGCGAAAAAAAAAAAAAAAAAAAAAAGAGGGCTGCCCCCCCGCTGTGGAACAATCGATGTTGTTCTAGCAGCAGGTGCCCTCGGGGAAGATGTTGTTGTCCCGCCGTCTTTGACGCTTCGGGTCACATCGATTTCCAGCGAACGCACACCATGGCGTTCGCCCAAAAGCTTGCAACAGGGCACCGCACCGACTATGGTCACAAAATCTGTATCGACTTTTTTCCTGCCGGTCCACCGCTTCAGGAAGTCGAGAATAGTGCTCGAAAAACACCCGAGGCCAGCCTCGAGGGGCTGGTTCCCTTAGTAGATTTTGTAGAAGAATGGCAACGCCTTCCGAACATATATCTATATGGGTCCTGTATATTATAAAATATTATAAAATATGGGTACAGATTGCAGTTCGGTCACCGACCTCCCTAGTTTGCTGGGGTGGTACCGACTGCAGTGGTTCCAGAACAGGCTCGGGTTATGGAACAAGAGGTACAGACTCTACTGGAATTAAGGGGCCATAGAATGTGTTCCCCTACCAGACAGGGAGTCAAGGTTTTACAGCCGGTACTTTATAGTTCCAAAGAAGGATGGCGGACTGAAGCCTATTTTAGATCTAGGGCTTTTTGAATCATTCTTTGAGGAGATTCAGGTTCAAAATGCTTACTGTTTAAACCATTATCGTGAACCAAATCAGATCCGAGGACTGGTTTGTCACGATGGATCTAAAAGACGCTTATTTCATGTCTCCATCCTTCCATATCACAGGAGGTTCCTGAGGTTCCTTACGGGGGCGAAGCATACCAATATCGGGTTCTTCCGTTCGGCCTAGCACTCTCTCCCCGCACGTTCACAAAGTGTATGAATGCAGCTCTGGCTCCACTGAGGCTTCAGGGCATCCGTATACTGAATTACATCGACGACTGGCTCATATTGACCCAGTCTCAGGAAATGGCAGTTCGGCATCGAGATGTCGTCCTTGGCCACATTCAGAACCGGGGGTTGAGGCTCAACACTACGAAAAGGTGTTGGACCCAGCTCAGAAGACTACTCTTCTGGGCGTGGTACGGAATTCTGTTACGATGCGGGCACGTATGTCTCCCGTTCGTATCGAATCCATCCTGGCCATGGGGTCCAGGATAAAGCTAGGCCAGGCCATCATTGTAAAGCAATTTCAAAGACTGCTGGTCCTCATAACAGCGGCATCCAACGTAATTCCTTTGGGCCTGCTTCACATGAGTTCCCTTCAATGATGGCTCAAAAGCCAAGGGTTTTTTCCCCAAGGGGAATCTGCCTTCGTTCCCTCTTAATATGGAAGAAACCTTGGTTCTTGTCCCAAGGTCCAGTGTTAGGGGTGTCATGTCGCCGGGAAACTGTTTCGACAGACGCTTCCCTCGCTGGCTGGGGCGCGGTCTCGGACGGCCGCTTTGCCAGGGGTCTGTGGCAGGACCATCATCATTCTTGGCATGTAAATCGCCTAGAGATGTTGGCTGTGTTCAGGGCTCTGAGGAGCTTCCTCACAGACATCAAAGGTTACCACGTCTCAGTGGTATCTTATCTGAACCGACAAAGGACACTCAGATTGTGCCCTCTATCCAGATTGGCGCATCTGATCATTTTATGGTCCCAAGGGAAATATTATCTATAAGAACAATATATGTGACCCTGGATGACAAAACCAGTCTTATGGGTCATTTTTTGGAAATTGAGATTTATACATCACACTAAAGCTGAATAAATAAGCTTTCCATTGATGTATGGTTTGTTATGATAGGACAATATTTGGCCGAGATACAACTATATTAAAATCTGGAATCTGAGGGTGCAAAAAAAACGAAACATTGAGAAAGACACCTTTAAAGTTGTGCATTTATATTCGCGATTGTGCAGCATTCACTCACAAAAATAAATGTTTTGTACATTTACGGTAGGAAATTTACCAAATATCTTCATGGAACATGATCTTTACTTAATATCCTAATGATTTTTGCCATAAAAGAAAAATTTATTATTTTGACCCATACAATGTATTGTTGGCTATTCCCACAAATATACCCGTGCTACTTAAGACTGGTTTTGTGATCCAGGGTCACATATGTCCCGGGGGTTCTGAATTAGGGAGCAGACATCCTGTCGAGGCAGGGGCTGAGGCCCGGGAATTGAGACTCCATCCAGAGGTGGTGGAGTTGATATGGCAGAGGTTTGGACCAGTGGAAGTGGATCTGTTTGCCTCTCGAGGGACTTCCGTCCAACTATCCACCTTGGTTCTCCCTGACTCATCCAGCCCCGCTGGGGCTTGGATGCCATGGTACAGGCCTGGCCGAGGCTTCGCCTGTACGCTTTTTCCCCGATCGCTCTGCTCCCGGGAGTCCTGGAGAGGGTCAGTCAGGAGGGCATCAGTCGTCTTCTGGTAGCCCTGTGTTGGCAAGCCCGAGTATGGTTTTCAGACTTAATTTCACTCCTAATAGCTCCGCCATGGCAGATTCCTCTGAGGAGGGATCTGTTGTCTCAGGCGGAGGGCACTATATTCCATCCTCATCCAGAGCTGTGGAAATTGTGGGTCTAGCCTCTGAGGGGGCTCAGTACCTAGATGCTGGTCTATCATCTGGGGTGGTCGAAACCATACTTATCTCTAGGGCTCCGTCTACTAGGAGATTATATGACCTCAAGTGGAATGTTTTTCCACTTGGTGTAGAGAACTTGAGTTAGGCCCAGTTAACTGCCCAATGGCTTCAGTTCTGGGGTTTCTTCAAGATCATTTCTCTGCGAATCTCTCCCCATCCACACGTAGGGTGTATGTGGCTGCCATTGCGGCATTCCATGCACCATTAAATGTTGGGCCTTTGGGGAGGCACCAACTGGTCATACTATTTCTCCATGGTATTGGAGGATGAGACCGACAGTCAGGTCCAGGGTTCCTTCCTGGGACCTGGCGCTGGTTCTCGAAGGGCTATTCTTGGCTCCCTTCGAATACCTCCAGTCGGCTTCGCCTTGGACCTCACGTTCAAGATAGCCTTTCTCTTAGCTATTTCTTTACAGAGACTGGGAGATCTCCAAGCCCTGGCATTATCGCCAGCTTGCTTGGGATGTGCCCCCGGCGGAGTTAAGGCCATCCTGCATCCGAGACCCAGCTATGTGCCTTAAGTGCAATTTATCATGGCTAGGTCCATGGTCCTGCAAGTATTTCATCCTCCACCTCATGTGTCGGCAGAAAAGGAGAGGTTCCTTGCTCTGCCAGTCAGAGTTCCGAGTATTTACCTTGAGAGGTCCTCTTCTTGGAGGAGGTCGGACCTACTGTAGTGTGTTTTGGATCACCTATTAGGGGCTCCCGGCTTTACAAACCATAAGTAGGCCTACAAGGTGCGCAATTTGCCTTCACCTTTGGCCGTTAGGGCTCTTTCTACTAGAGGCATGGCGTCCTCTAGGGCCCTCCTTTCGGGAGTTCCCATCCAGGAGATCTGTGAGGCAGCCGGTTGGGCTACCCCACACACTTTTGTTAGGTTCTATATTCTGCTCCTCCCTAGTACGCCTGGCGCACATGTGCTCTCGTCCTAGCTGAGTGCCTGAATCAGTTTCACTCCGGGGCAGGCCTGTTTTCGGTGCGTGGCCTAGTGGGCATTCGTTCCCCAAAGTGTCGATTCTCGATGCATTGTCGAGTTTCCTCGATAGGGAACGTCTCGGGTTATGACTATAACCCTTGTTCCCTGAGAAGGGAACGAGACAATGCATCGCTCTGCCACGCCCCTCGAGGCCTTAGAGCGTCTTGCTTCATCGCGAGGCTGGCATTCTATGCGTCAGCGTCACCTTTATGCTTCCGGTTATGCCGTCACATGTTACGTCACGACGCAACACCAATCAGGATTGGAATAGTTTCATTTTTACTTCAGAGGCGCACGCTAAGGGAGCGTCCCCAAAGTGTCGATTCTCGATGCATTGTCTCGTTCCCTTCTCAGGGAACAAGGGTTATAGTCATAACCCGAGACGTTTTCCGTATGGAGGCGCTTGAAGAAGCATTCAGTTGCGTTCTAGGTGGTGGGACAAGTCTGTGGCAAACCACAAGTGTTTTCCGCATACCATTCAGATCAAAAAGAAGGTCGAAAGCACTTTTTAGAGGCACAAAACTTTTTTTTTAGCTTTTGGTAAATGCCATCAACAGAATTTAAAGGTGAACTAAGTAACTTTTTTACCTTAACCGAACAGCTTTGGAGTCCTTGTAGTGTTTACAGTATATTACTGATTTCGTGTTGAATGGTGGTCGTCTCGCCCCCCCCCCCCCCTGTTGGCTGTGAGTGGAAAAAACGCACTTGCAACTTGCACTTGTCACTGTTTTACAAAAACATAAATCCTGCATAGTGCTGCTTTAATTAATAATCCTAAATAATAATACAGCATTTGAATGACAATGAAAACTGAAATCTCTAGGATACAGTAACATTTCATTTTATGGAAAGCCTCATTTTGACCTATTAAAATGTTTTTGTTTTCATGAAAAAATAGAGAATGAATTTGACCTGATGTTTGAGCAGAGAAGATATTAGAATGAGATACAGTGTAGGATCCACATATAAACTTTATTAGTAAGTGCCATATGAACCTACTGTATAAAATATGTACAACATTCATATCGCTCAGCCCTATGATTAGAAAAAAAGAAACACCATAAAAACTATGTCATCAGTCAGGAGTGGAAAATGTACTTATATGTGCTTATGTATATGCACTTAAAATACACTTATATGTGCTGCTTTATTTAATCTGTTGCACAAGGTATCTTATGGCTGGTCAGGAATTATGAATGAGACATTCCTTGGGTGTTGAATGGTTTATGTAAATGGCTGCTGTATACCCTTATGTCAAATACAATCAAATACAAATAATCCATGTGTCTCTAAGCTGTTGTGATTGCTGATACCTGGCTTCTTCTGACCTTAGTCACACGCACACACGCACACACGCACGCACGCACGCACGCACACACAGTTAAATGGTTAAAGCTAAATGGGCTATGATCTCACTGCCTACAAATGGGCCTCTGTTTAGGCCTGGAAACATTCATGGAAATGTATGGAAATGTCTGACTGTATGGACTCTGAGCATGCATGAAAGGAAAAGAGAGAGACTGGCTGCAGTAACAGGCTCTCTTTCAACTGGAAACTTTCTTGATACAACCATGCCGAATGTAACTTATTTTTACAACCATGCCGCCGAATGTAACTTATTTTTTTAGTTTTACTTTATTTTACTCTCTTTTAATGTACTTGAAAGTCTTTGTATTATTCTCAAAAAAATTAAGCTGTTAAAACTTTCATAATTAGTTAAAGAACACGACGATTATATTTTTTCTCTGTGCAGATATTTTATTGCAATTCTTACAGACAATGCAATGGGCTTCATTCATGAAATACGAAGAGAACTAATTTTTGTGTAAATCATTCGTAAAGCTGTTCTGACGAAAATGTTAGTTTTTTCTAAATGTTAGTTGGTATGTGTGGCGAGCAGGACGAGGCCGAGGGACGCGAGGTCGGTGGCGTGACTGATAATGAACGTCACCGGCCTTGCGCCATTCTCTTACGTCCCTCGGCCTCGTCCTGCTCACCATAGTATGAAATACATTTACACCTGCTCCCTACCACATGTCAATGGTGCGTAAAACATTAAAAGTTCTGTGCTATTTTAGGCAAACTGTTGACTGCCTTTTGATAATATTTGAGAGTTGAACATTTTTCAAGGTTGGGTAAAACCCTGAGCTTGTCACTGTCACTTTTTACTGTTGATATTTAAAATCACCAAAACAACAATGCCCCTACCCAAAAGGATCACACTCCTATCTTGATGCCCACATTTACATACACGCTATGCAACACAGGCAACGACTATGGCGGAATCTCCTATGCCTGCTGCCCGAGGGGGTATCAAGTGAAAGCAATTTATCTTACATTACGATAATTCAGATCAAATGCCTAATTGTTATTTACCTCCTCTACTCCTTTGATGGCAAAGTCATCCCTTCCATCCCAAATAACTACACAAACAGTTTTCATGAACGGCTCCCTACATAACACGATACATTACAAATGTGACAAGATTAAGGGGTTATAGCGATCACTAAAAGGGAAACCAAAAGAATATGTTATCTCGCTTTTCGGACACACTTTGGGAGCCGATGCTTGAAACGAACAGTTATTATAATAATAATAGCCTAATGCTTTTTTATTAACAGCGTTTTTCAAAAATCACTTGTGCAGTAAAAAACATTAAAAAATAAATAAATCTACATTTACGAGAATAAATTCTAAATTTATGATAATAAAGTCGAGATTGAAGTCAAAATATTTCGAGATTACGAGCACGAAGACACGTAGGCTTCGAGTCAACGTGCCACATAAAGTTTGGATCAGGATTGTGATACCTACTTGGAGGTACCTAGGCGGAGTCTTAGTGCTCATCTACGTATAGGCAACGCCATGGTAATGCCATGTTGGTAGATTAGCACCTGTAGAATTTCCTTTTGTTGAAAGCCCAGATAAAAGAAAAAAGCTACTATTATATTTAGATCCATGTCAGAAGCAGTTTGACTTCATGAGCGCATTTCTTAAAAAAAAAAAACTTTTACAGAAGACTGTATTCCCGTAATTTTGACTTTATTCTCAAAATATTCCGACTTTATTCTCGAAATATTTTGACTTTAATCTCAAAATGTTTAGACTTTATTCTAGAAAAGCTTCGACTTTAATGTCGAAGTGCTAGAATTATTTTTTTTTCCAGAGTCTCCTTTTTTTATGTTGCGGTTCAGGGCTTAAAAGAAATACATAAAAAAATACTATCATGTCAGGCAGAAAGTTAAATATACATAGGTCATTTTCTAAAAAGAATATATACTTTTTAACCACAAATGCTAGTCTTGCACTAGCTCCGCAATGCACCACGCATTATGTAATCACATTGAAAGGTCACACGTGTTCTGGTTCGAAAAGGTTGGGAAGGGCGAAAAACTCCATCTCATTTTCTCCTTCAACTTCAAAATCGTCCAACATCATTGTTTTACATTTTTTATGTTTTATTTTTTTGTAAAGGGCGTTTGACTTATGCCTGGTTCAGATTACACGATTTTAGCCCGATTTTGGCACGATCCGTTTGACGTAGGGTGTCGTGGGGATTCGAAAACGACAACGGGCGTCGGGACGCAAGATTCGATCGTATCATCTCGTATAGTGTGTCATAGTGGACGACAACCTACGTCGCGTCTGCGATGCTTCACGACACCATGACAAAAAGACTAGCATGTTTAATTTTTTTAACGGTCGTCCACGACGGGTTCCGTCACATGTACGAGGTTGACCAATAGGAGCACGCACACAACTTTCAAAAATTCAATTCAATTCAATTCAATTCAAGTTTATTTGTATAGCGCTTTTCACAATACACATTGTCTCAAAGCAGCTTTACAGAAAGTGCATTTCAGAAATGGACAAAGAAAAATACAGTTAGTTAATCATGTATAAATTTAGGCATAACATATCGCCGGTGTTTAGTCGTCTCTTCACAGGCGTCGAGTCGTCTCTCCACAGGCGTTTAGTCGTCTCATCACAGGTGTTGGGGCATCTGAAGTCTTCGTGAGAGGCTGGATACAAACTTGGAGCTGACGAACGCTATTTACCTCGGGACTAGCGTCCCGAGATAACAGCAGAAAGACAGATGGGAAATAATTAGCATAGCTGATGTTCATAATATTAATGCATTCGAGCTGATTCAGAAGTAGTATAAAAGGTAAGCATTAAGTGAATGCTTGGTTTAAAGAGATGCGTCTTTAATCTAGTTTTAAACTGGGACAGCGAGTCTGAGTCTCGAACAATATCAGGAAGGCTATTCCAGATTTTAGGAGCTAAATGTGAGAACGCCCTCCCTCCTTTAGTAGACTTAGATATCCTAGGAATGACCAGAAGCCTTGAATTTTGTGATCTTAAAGAGCGCGATGGATTGTAGGGCGATAGAAGGTCTGTTAAATACACAGGAGCTAAACCATTTAGAGCTTTATAAGTCAGTAGTAATACTTTGTAATTGATACGGAACTTAATAGGTAACCAGTGTAGAGATGATAAAATTGGTGTTATATGATCATATTTTCTTGATCTAGTAAGAACTCTAGCGGCTGCATTTTGGACTAACTGTAGCTTGTTTATTGAGGATGCAGGACAACCAGCTAATAAAGCATTACAGTAATCTAGTCTCGAGGTCATGAATGCATGAACTAACTTTTCTGCATCTGAAACAGATAGCATGTTACGTAGCTTAGCAATGTTTCTAAGGTGGAAAAAGGCTGTTCTTGTAACATGAAATATGATTTTCGAAAGTCAAGTTGCGGTCTAGTATAACACCCAGGTCTTTTACTGTAGTGGATAAAGTAACAGGACATCCTTCTAAATTAAAGTTGTATTGTAAGGGATTTTGTGGGTAGTTTTTTAGACCAATAAGTAATACCTCCGTTTGATCTGAATTTAATAGCAGGAAATTACACGTCATCCAGCATTTTATATCTTTTAGACACTCTGTCAAGTTAGATAAGTTAGTGTTTTCATCTGGTCGTGATGAGATATATAATTGAGTGTCATCAGCATAACAGTGAAAATTAATTCCATGTTTTCTTATAATATTACCAAGTGGCAGCATATATTTTGAGAAAAGCAGAGGGCCTAGGACAGATCCTTGCGGCACTCCATAGTCTACTGATGTTATCTTTGATTTTTCCCCATTTAAACAGACGAAATGGTAACGGTCTGATAAGTACGATCTAAACCAGCTTAATGCCTGTCCCTGAACACCAGTGTAGTTTTGTAGTCGATCTAAGAGTATTTTATGATCTATAGTGTCGAACGCAGCACTAAGATCAAGTAGAACTAGTATTGAGATACAGCCTTGGTCAGAGGCTAAGAGTAAATCATTTGTAATTTTAACTAGCGCAGTTTCTGTGCTATGATGCGGTCTGAATCCCGACTGAAATTTTTCATAGATATCATTTTCTTGCAAGAAAGAGCACAATTGAGCGGACACAATTTTTTCTAGTATTTTAGACATAAATGGAAGATTTGAGATGGGTCTGTAATTTGCTAGGTTATTTGGATCGTTTTATTACTGCCAGCTTGAATATTTTTGGAACATGACCTAAAAATAAAGATGAGTTAATAATATTGAGAAGAGGCTCTTCCACTACAGGTAACACTTCTTTAAGTAGTTTAGTGGGTATTGGATCTAATAAACATGTTGTTGGTTTAGATGCAATGATAAGTTTATTTAGTTCTTCCTGTCCTATAGTTGTAAAGCGGTTTAGTTTTTCTAGAGGGGCCATTATTGAGGCTGAGTCATAAGACACCATAGAGGATTGTACATTTACAATAGTGTTTCGGATGCTTTCTATTTTCTCATTGAAGTAATTCATAAAATCATTACTACTATATTGTAACGGAATATTTTGCTCTGGAGATGTCTGATTATTTGTTAGTCTAGCCACGGTGTTAAATAAAAACCTTGGATTATTTTGGTTATTTTCAATTAGTTTGCGGATATGCTCAGCCCTGGCTGATTTTAGAGCCCTTTTATAACGTGACATACTGTCTTTCCACGCGATTCTGAAGACCTCTAAATTAGTTCGTTTCCATTTATGCTCTAAGTTACGAGTTTCTCTCTTGATAGCATGCGTAGCACTGTTGTACCATGGTGTTTTAGTTTTCTCTCTAACCTTTTTTTAATCTAATTGGTGCAACAATATCTAGTGTACTAGAGAAAATGTTGCTCATACTGCTAGTCATTTCCTCTAGTTCATCTGTTTGTTTGGGTTTACTGAGCAGCTGAGATAGATCAGGTAAGCTATTTTAGAATCTATCTATAGTGGTTGGAAGGAAAAATAGCGAAACGAAAGCAAATTGTTTGTGTAAATGTGATTGTGTATGTGTGAGTGAGCGAGTGAGTGCGTGAGCGAGTCTCCCAGTGTGTGTGTGTGCGCGTGCGAGTGATTGAATGAGTGTGATTGACAATTACAGAGACTAGATTTTACATTTGTAATCTGATTTCATACCTACAGCTGGTGAGGTCCAAACAAAATCTGCTTCTCAATCCCTCCGAACACAGTATGGGAAAGTACTCCATTGTTTGTTTACATTCGTTTCCGGAAGTCACTCGCTACTAGTTTCGCCTTCTCGATGACATCACGCGCGTCGTTAAAGACGGCACGCGATAAGCAACGTGTAGTCTGACATGTTTCTTTTTTTAGGGCCCAAGCCTTGAAAAGGCGAAGGCCCTATTGTTTTCCTAAGGATTATTATTATTCTTCTTCCGACTTATTATTATTATTTTACTAACTTTTGGGCACTTTTGGGACCCTTAACGTGCTCGAAAACTCTTGAAACTTTGCACACGGGTCAGAACCCGCGGCCATCAGAGCCGGGCTGAAGCTGGTACCCGGCGTGGCAGGGGGGCTCGACAGCGCCCCCTGGAACGGGATTCGAACACTTGTCCATATATCAAACACGCCTGCATGTAATAATCTGAAACTCGGTACACTTATAAATCTCTTCGGGCCGAACAACTTTCGCGCTCTAAGTTTTACGTCAGCCCAACAGGAAGTCGGTTATTATGGGTTGTTTGGAAAGTCATTTTCTATATTTTTCTTACGACTATTTGGGCAATTTTGGGGCCCTTAACGTGCTCAAAAACTCTTGAAACTTTGCACACATGGCAGAACCCGCGGCCATCAGGGCCGGGCTGAAGCTGGTACCTGGGCGTGGCAGGGGGGCTCGACAGCGCCCCCTGGAACGGGGTCCGAAAACTTGGTCCATAAATCATACACGTTTGATTGTAATAATATGAAACTCGGTACACATATAGATCTCATCAGTTCATATATCCTTCGTACTTTTACTTTTTACCCTAGCCCAACAGGAAGTCGACTATTTAGGGTTGTTTGGAAAACGCATGCAATGGAATGTGAAATACTCCTCTTAGAGAATTCAAACACACGGCACGAAACTCGGTCAGCGTGAAGTCTAGACACTGAGGATGAAAAATTGCCAGGGGATTTTTGATATCTCGAACGGTTTGGCCGTGGCGAGGAAACGAAATCATGGCAAGTGTGTTATAACTCCTCAATACATTAACTGATCTTGATGAAACTTCAGCAGTGTGTTCGTTGTAAGAGCCCGATCTCATGGATTTGACTATTGTGAGTCAAAGTTATAGCGCCACCAACTGGCAGCAGGAAGTGTGTTACTTTCAAAATGCTTTTAAATCACCCACTTATTTTTACCCGATTTGCTTCAAACTTTATGTGTATAATGTAGACACACGCCAGATGAAGACCTGTGAAAGGATTGTTGATATCTTAGATACTGTTGCCATGGCAATGCATCAAACTTTAATATTCTTTTTGGATGCTTTTGAGACTCTTAGAATGCCTGAAATTGCTTAAAATTGCATGAAACTCGACAGACAGATCACATTTATTA
>CM070836.1:10281978-10320053 GCA_036326025.1 Chrosomus eos | reverse complement strand
TATTTCCCGTACCTCTTTTGATTTCCGCAGGTATATCACCTTTGCTAAGTACAAGTACAACTACAACCTCACCTCACCCTACTGGACATGGCCATTTTGTTTTCTCGGAAAATGATAGAAGAGTTACGGAGACGGACCAGTCAGTCTCACAGGGAATAGTTCCATCTTTGAAGTCAAACCCTGCCTCTCCAACCCATGCCCAACCCCAGGACCCTTGTGGCACTGTTGTGGGCCCCTGTGTTTTTTCAAAAGATCAAAACAATGCTGACAAATATGGTGCAACAAATGGCAGCTTTTTAGTGTGGGCAGACTTAAAACGTACATTTCCATTTGCATGGGAGCTGCATGTATTTGGTTCTGCTGCCCTGTTTCTTCTGCTTACTGTTGGCTCTGTTCTTGGCTTAGTGTTAGCGCCTAGTTTGAATTGTCCCCACTGTGGTGAACTGATACTTGCCAATAGCCTCTTGCTAGTTGTGGGTGCGGTTAGAGCTGGCCACTTTTTGCTTGACCCATATGGGACACGGTTCTTCCTGCCGGCTCCTGTAATAATAGCTTTATACACGCTGCCGTTACCACTGTTAGTTTTGGCACAGGCTGCATTAGTTATATTGGTACTAAAAAAGGCAGGAGTAACTTGGCTACCACCAACACTTCAGCGCCCCCCTCTTTTAGGAGTATTAGCTGTTTTACAATGCACTCTCCTACTTGCTGCAGACTTACTTTCCCCTGCACTTTCGCCTGCTGTTCCCATCGTTCTACAGAGCCTCACGCTGACTGCAGGCCTGACCCTATGTTTAGGCTACCTTTTCTTTGCACTGCCACGCCTCTCTCACACACATACAGCTCGGGGAAAAAATAAGGGAATAGGTGAAGACAAAGTGGGGGTTTTAGCATGGGTACTGGCAGTATGCGCTCTTCTTGGGGCACTGTGCTGTCTTTTGCATATTTATTCCTGCATGTGGCTATATGGACTACTAGGAGACTGGAGGAGCTTCCGTTGGGCATGGTGGCACTGTCAGTTCTGGGTACGACTGTTGGAGCTTGTCTGGGCTTTCTGCCTGCTTTTGTTGTCTTCCTGGGTCTTCTGGAGACCCAATGGAGGCCACATATGTGGAGCACCAAGACAGGAAGGGGCTGCCATAGAAAGCTTGCCCTCACCCTCTCAATCATCAAACTCTACCAGCAGACATACATGCTGGGCAAAAATTGTGCAGAGCCTCAAGGTAAGGCAACAAAAGAAATCTGAAAGCAATGGAATTGCAGGGTCCAGTAGTAGTGCAGTGGCCGGAGAGTGTCCTAATAACTGGGCAGGACAGGAGCGATCAGATATTAATAAGAGCCTCATACGAAATCAGGATCCACTCAAAGAGAGCAATCTGAAAAGCTTTGCAGGGGGCTCTGCTGGTTCATTGCTAAGGGTGCAGCCACATGCTCATCCACCTCAGTGCTCTTCAAGTAGCAGTCTGGACAGGGACAAGGAGTCAGCCTTCTCACTCTGCGATTTTGACCTGCGCCCTCCGACCCCAATTGACCTTGGCCGCAGTATTGATGAGGCACTTCATCGTGAGCATTTGTTAGGGGGTGAAAATTTATTCTATCCACTGCGACCACTATCACCCCCTCCATTTCCAAACCTGTGGATGCGACGGAATAGTGACCCCCAAATAACACTATCATCGAGCAGTGATGAACACACGTTGCTCACAGAGTCGTCCACAGGTCTGGATCGCTCTATTCCTAGTGCTGTGCCCAGCCGACAGGTCACAGCCTCCCCCTACACCGACTCATCAGGGCTTCCGTTGGGTTTCTGAGGCACCAGTGCCTTCCTCTTTGTCCTGCCCAGTCTCACTGCACCCTTCCCCAAGCACAAGCCATACCCTTGTGCCCAGTCCAGAAAACACAAGGCTTTTTCTAACCCCTGACCTCGAAAGTTCACAATCAAATAGTAGAGGGGGGCATAGATATTTGAAAGTCACACGAAATGATGACTCAGCCAGTGTTGGCAGTGATATTATTGACCTTTGAACATTGTGTGGCACACAAACAACTCCAGGTTAAAACGCATTCGCATTCTAATTGTAGTATAATGGCACTTAAAGGGTTAGTTCACCCAAAAATGAAAATTATATCATAGTTTACTTACCCTCAAGTTGTTCCAAACCTCTATGTGTTTATTTGTTCTGCTGAACACAAAGGAAGATATTTGGAAGAAAACAGATCTCATTCCCCATTGGCTACCATAGTAGGAAAAAATACATACTATGGTAGTCAATGGGGAATGAAATCTGTTTTCTTCCAGATATCTTCCTTTGTGTTCAGCAGAACAAATAAACACATAGAGGTTTGGAACAACTTGAGGGTAAGTAAACTATGATAGAATTTTCATTTTTGGGTGAACTAACCCTTTAAAGGGGAAGAGAAACACATTTATTGGTTTGATGAGATTTTAGGAAGTGGAGTCAAATAAGTGCAATCAACACTGAAAATATTTACTTTTTTTCTTCTAAAGTCAATAGAAGTCTATGAGGCAAGGCATTCCAGAAGTGTGTATTTTGTTTTCACTATTATAAATGTTTTTGTATAAAATGTTTTTTATTTGGTCTAGAAAGTTATCATAATTGTCTTTTTAGTGGTAGGACCACTATTATAGGCAAATTAACTTCTAATAATGTGTTATTTGTGTAATTTCTGTTGGTGGGGTGTCTCCATGTAAAGGACTTCACAAGAGTTACTAGTCTCCTGTCATTACTTGTAATATTTAGGTATTGTAG
This sequence comes from Chrosomus eos, assembly GCA_036326025.1. Lineage (NCBI taxonomy): Eukaryota > Metazoa > Chordata > Actinopteri > Cypriniformes > Leuciscidae > Chrosomus > Chrosomus eos. Next base: position 10,317,282 of record CM070836.1, on the reverse strand, counting down.
CTATACTTGTGCAGTAGTGCGTATCTTAATGTTTATGCTGTTGCAGTGCCTTGTCCCAAAGACCAACCTAAGTGCTACTAAGCATTGTGAAGTCCTGAGTCTGGATAGTAATTTTGTCTTCTTCCTTCTTTGCACTGCATTTAAAGAGAATTTATACTGTAGAACATGTTGACTTTCTTGCCCATGCGTTGTACTTCCAGTTTATTCCCGCAAAACAGCATACTGAATACATACCAAACTATTCCCACAACTGGAGTTATGTGTAGTAAAATCATTGTTATATAAATGACTTGGCAACTGACAGAATACTGTAGTAGACCAAAACTTTGTTGGTGTATTCAACAGTTTAGCCAAATTTTAACACTGTTGGACGCTATTACTTTATACAATACAGTAGAACTCATGTTTTAGCAATAAATGATAGAAAGCTGTGAGTATGTCTAAAACAGATTATATTTTTGTTTGTAAATAATGGTTTATTGTGGTTACGTGCAATGCATTTACTGTGAATGACAATCTTTCCTATTGCAAGAATATTAACTGATCTCAAAAAATACCCTATTGTCAGTCAATGACAGATGCATATACAAATGAATTTTAACATTTGTATAGGTTTCCTTCTTTAAAAGGGAAATCAGTGCCATAGTAGAAAATAAACTGCATCACATATTAACCAGGCACTATATGTGCTTGTATTGTGCTGTGACATTTTTTTAATTAAATAATTATCTTTCATTTCAGCTTTAAAAAAGTCTGAATGAACTGTTTGTATGGTACTGACACCTGCTGTAATTTTATTGATCAAATGATGCTCAAATAACCAGGCCAAACCCCACACATGCTGTCAAGCACACTTTCAGCATTTAAAGAGATGATTTATGAGGGTGGAGTAATGCTGTGCAGTCCCAGCTAATTATGCCATAATGTGGTAGTCCCACGTATCTATATTCAAGTCTCTATGTACTTTTGTGGTCAAGTTTGCTTTTGAATAAAACAGAAAGTGTAATCACTAACATACAGTACTGTACTATATAAAAGCCTTTTAATTGACCCACTAAGTTATCTTACTTCCCACATGACTTTCACAAACTTTAATCATTTAAATAAGCACTGCATTTGTGCTTGGTAAATTTAAGCTAAATGAATTCATATTAACATATTGGTAAAAGTATTATTTAAACAAAAAAATATGTTCTCATAAATGTGTCCTTTCACGAGGTATAAAAAAATTACCACTTTTTTAAGAAATCAGCCAATGAATGGTGCATTTACAGTATAGTTATCTTTGTTGCACGTTTCATTGGGATAGGGAAACATATTGTATCTTATAATTAGAAAAATGTTTATTATAAAAATTATTCTGACAATTTATTTAGTGATAATTCAAGTTCAAATGCATAATTCAAATGCAAGGCCCAGAACTCAAGTATTAAATCTCAGTGCGGAACTTGACAGTGGTATTCTTCATCTTCTGTTTGTAGACTTCATTAAACTGTTCATTTTGTCCCACAGTGAAGTGATTTTTCCAGTCTCCAACTTTACCTTTTGTAACACAAACAAAGACAAGATAAAAGCAAATAATAGGACATAATTTAGAAGTCTAAATTAGATCAGTGGTTTATTAACCTTTCCGCATGAAGGGTGAGATCTTGAAGTCCATGACTGGGAGAGTGGAATAGTTAGTCATTTTGTTCTGTTTCATGGCATCGAACTGAACTCCTTTTGTTATTTTCTCCCTCTCTTCAACTGAAGTGGACAAACCCAAGAAGGAACACAAATGTTCCACCTCACGTCCAGTGTCCTGAGTAAGACATGGAAAAACACATTTAACTTTCATGTTGATTTTATGCTTCATGAAAATGTCACATTATGAACTGAACTTACTTGCACCAAATCTTCATAGAACAAGTAGAGTAAGTTAGAATATGTCTGCTTTTTATCCCACCATCCACTGACATGGTCGAACCAAGGACCAAACACATCTAGGGAATATTAAAACAATTCCTCAGTTGTAAAATTATTGAGTCATGTAGATACATGTTACCTTTTGACTCTCCAAATGTTTTTGTAGTTATAAAAACACATTTTAATGTAATAATATATATTAATTTTATATAATTTCCTGACACTAAAGTGGTTATTTAGTTATACCCATTGTAATTGACTAATATGATTTAATTGCATTACTGTACTTAATATAGTACATATTAATATAGTAAAAAATATTTTACTTACTCTTTCCTTGCATAAATTTCTGTAAGAAGGTGTTCCAGTCTCCTGGTTCAGGTTCTGCCATATTCATTCGATCAAAATGAAAATAGGAAACTGCATTGTCTTTTGCATTCCGAGCTACATACACAATCTGGAATGAGTGGACACAAATTATGACAAGAAACAAGATTTGCATTACATTCACTTAATTACACAACTAATGATGTCTTAAATAGAGGGAATTAAGCTGTGTTTCAATCCATAGGGTCGCTATGCTGGGTTCACTGCTCCCTACTAACTGAGTACACAGTATCTCTTTAAGTTCACTTCACTTGACAAAAAAACGCTGCAGTGTTATCAAACACAGGCAAAACTTAGGTAACTCATTTTAGAGAAGATTGAGATTTAATGTGGTTGGCCCACCACGTGCTGCCAGAACAGCTTCACCTTGGCACTGATTCAGCAGGTCCCTGGAAATCTATTGGAGGGATGGAATACCATTTTTCCAAAAGATTATTCCTCATTTCAATGGTGGTGATGGTGCTGTCCTAACGTCAGTCTAAAGTCTCCCAAAGGTGTTCAGCTGGATTGAGATCTGGGGACTGGTTGAGATCATATGCCATACCATTTTTTTCATACTCATAAAAGATTCAGTGAGCCCTCGTGTTATCTCGTGTTACCTCATTGTCATCTCGGAAAAGATCACTTACACAAGGATAAAAAAGTTTCATCATTGGATAAAGGTGATTACTCAACAATAAATTGATTTGAAGGGGTCAAATGGGTCCAAACCATGCCAGCAAAATGTATAAATCCACCAGATCTCCTATATTTTCCTTTTATATTTTCCTTTTGAATCATGTTACTAAGTTGTGCACTTAAGTTTGGTAGTATGAGATTCAAATTATACTATGATAGATTGATTACATGTTGTCATCTACATCACATCACAGAGTGAAAGGAGCCCATATACTTTACCCTTGATTTCTGCTCCCAGAAGGACTTGGGCACAAGCTGAACAGGCAAATGAGTTTTAATAAGGCGAGGAGAAGTGGACAGATTATCAGCCAGCTCTGTCCCTGAAAGTAAATAAAACAAATAAAATTTGGTTCAAATTTTAGTATCCTTCAGTATCCTAGTTGTCATTGTGGTTAAACCAAGACATACAGAAAAATAAACAATACCATTCTAATTAGTATATATTGGTAATGGACCTCACAGAACAAAACTATGCTGAGAATAAGAAATCACAATCCAGTTTACATCATGCATACAGTGGTGCTCAGAATTAATGGCACCCCTGGTAATTATGATCAAAAATGGCTGTAAAAAATAAATCTTCATCGTTTGTCCTTTTGATCTTTCATTCAAAAAATTGGCAAAAATCTAACCTTTCATTGAAGTAAAAGAATTGAAAATGGGGGGGAAAATCACATTATAAAAAATATTTTTCTCCAAAACACGTTGGCCACAATTATTCATACCCCTAGAATTTTTTATGAATAATTTATCTATATTCCCATTAATATTTACCTTTTTTTAGCACACCAGGGTGACTAGGAACATGAAATTGTCCAGCTATGACTTCTTGTTTCACAGGAGTTTAAATATGAGGAAGCACAAAGGCCGAATTCCCTTAATCATCCATTACAATGAATAAAACCACAGAACATGGTTCTGATGTGCAGCAAAAGATTGTTGAGCATCACAAAATAGAAAGTGGATGTAAGAAAATATCTAAAGAATTAAAAATCCCCATTTCCACCATCAGGGCAATAATTAAGAAGTTCCAATCATCTAAAGGAAAAGGACGTGTGTCTATATTTTCTTAATGGACGGTGAGGAGGAAAGTTTGAGTGGCCAAAGACTCTTCAAAGATCACAGATGGAGAATTGCAGAGATTAGTTGAGTTTTGGGGTCAGAAAGCCTATTAAAAAAATCAAACAACCCTACATCACTTGTTGTTTGGGAGGGTTTTAAGAAAAATGCTCCTCGCTCATCCAAATACAAACTCTAGCATATTCAGTGGTCAGACACGACTGGATCTTCAAACAGCACGGGGTTCTGTGGTCAGATTAAACTAAAAAAAAGAGCTTTTTGGCAGCAAACACACTAGATGGGTTTGGTGCACACAATGATAAAAAGTATCCCATGTGTACAATTTAATATACCATTGGATCTTTAATGTTGTGGGCCTATTTTTCTGCTGGAGGTCCTGGACTTCCTATTCAGATACATGGCATTGTGGATTCTATCAAATATCAACAGATAAAAAATCAAAACCTGACGCTTCTGCTAGAAATCTTATAATGGGCCGTGGTTGGATCTTCCATCAGGACAACGATCCAAAACAAACATCAAAATCAACACAAAAATGTGTTAGGGAGCACAAAATTAAGCTTCTGCCATGACCGTCCCAGTTCCCTGACCTGAACCATATAGAAAATGAGTGGGGTGAACTGAAGAGAAGAAGCACCAATATGGATCTGGGAATCTGAAGGATCTGGAGAGATTCTGTATGGAGGAATGGTCTCTGATCTCTTGTCAGGTGTTCTCCAAACTCATCAGGCATTATAGGAGAAAACTCAGAGCAGTTATCTTGGCAAAAGGAGATTGCAAAAAGGTATTTAATAAAAGGGTATGAATAATTGTGGCCAACGTGTTTTGGAGAAAAACATTTATTTTATAATGTGATTTCCCACCCACTTTCAAATCTTTTACTTCAATGAAAGGTAAGGATTTTGCCAATTTTTTGAATGAAAGATCAAAAGGATAAACGATGCTGTCACATGTCTGTCCTGTCTTGTGTTGCACATGGGTGGTTGTTATGTTGGGCCATGTGCCTCTGTCATTGTTTGATCCCTCCCACTCGTTACCTGATTAGTGTTTGAGTTTCTCCACCTGTTCTCTCTTGATTTGTTCCCTTTATAAGTCTCCTCATGTTTGCAGTCTTTGTCGGTTCGTTGTCAGTGTCAGATGTTTCTCTGTTCCTGGTTGGTGTTCCCTGTATTCTTGACCCAGTGTTTGTTTCATGTTCATTTATTATGTTTTCCCCCTCGTGGGTTTTTTGATTTGTGTTTGTTCTGTTTTGTAAATAAACCTTCCTTGCTTTGCACTTGAGTTCTCCTTTTCCTAAGTGTGAACGTGACAGATGCAGATTTATTTTTTATAGCCATTTTTATCATATTTAACAGGGGTGCCATTAATTCTGAGCACCACTGTATAAGCGTCATACTCATTCACACTTCAAAAATGTGAGCCAATGGATAACTTGCACTGAGTTTTGTTACTTCTATTTTCAAATATTGCAGCTCACTAGATCCCTTTAATTATTTTTCACTTGCATTGCGTCAGTTTCTGACTCTTATGGGAAAACTCAGTTTTCTCTGAATACCTCGGAGAATCAGCCTGAGTGGTTCACGACTGTGCTTTTCACAGACAAATGGCTTTTCAGCCCACCAGAAAGGGTTGGGCTGACTGCCTATTTAAAAAAGGCCGTTTAGTCAGATTTCCCTCCTTCAGCACAAAGACACACCTCCTCGCTGACTCTGAAGACGAAGAAGCCTTTCTACTCGCCGTCGAGAACAGCCTCCTGCAGCTTTTCCGGCGACAACTTTCAAAGTGCAAGCTGTGAAACGAGAAATTTTCACGGCGCAAGACAATTAAAAAGTGTATATTTAATTTCTAAACGTGCAAGCGGTGTTTGTTACAAAATGTCGCACCACGAATGTGGCTCATGCAGGGCTGGCCTACATCCCTCGGACGAGCACTTTGAGTGTGCCAGCTGTTTAGGCCGCACCCATGCATAGGCTGCACTCACAAAGACGGGCTTGCTATGGCCAATCTGTTAGTCCTTCAGCGCCATCTTAACTTGAATGAGATCAAGGACGCTGACAAGACTCCCTCGACTCCCTGGTCTCTCCCTTGGGCTCATTTTGTCCTGCAGTGGATGGTTTCATGGAGTGCTTCACAGCAGCACAGAAAACATCACAGGCAATGCGTCATTTTCTGCCAAAGACAGCAGGCTCCTCAGCTACTGCTTGTCACCCCAGATCGACGCCGACTTAGCAAGCCGGTGACCAAGCCCGCTCAGCCCCTGCAGAAGGTGTGTGTGAAGCAGCGCTTCTGCCCATCAAAGCTCTACCCATTTCCTAAGCGCACTGCTCCCTCAGCTCATCAGATGAATCAAGGAGGACAGATGCTCAGTCCTGCTTGTAGCACCACTCTGGCAGAATCAGCCATGGTTTCCAGGAATGGTCCAGCTGCTATCTGCAGCACCCTGGCCAATCCCGCTGAGAAGAGACCTTCTCTCCCCAAGAGGGGACTTCCTGCCTCGAGTTTGGGCCAAATGACAGCAAGGTTGTCCTTAAACCCAGGTGTGGCTATGTGCTTAAATGTGCTCTCCACGCCCTTTAGGGCACAAGTTATCTCACTTTCTGCTCTCCCTTCTTCTGAGAAAGAGCAGACAGCACACCCACTCTGCCCAGTGAGGGCCTTTAGGGTGTACATTGAGCGTTCTGGCACGTACAGGCATGTACAGCGCTGTACAGGCACAGGTTCTGTCTGCCTAGATCTGCCCTCAGGCGGTCTTCTAGGGTGATCATACCTTAAATCTCCGGTCTCTGAACCAGAGTCCCCAGGGCTATGGCCACGGGCTGCGGCTCCGGGCTACAGCCCCGGGCAGGCTACGGCCTCACAAGACGGCTTCCGTTCTGTGTTGGTAGCACAACGTTTTGCAGTCCATTCCCCATAAACGTCAGAAACTACGAGTTAACCGTATTGAAAAGGAATGCTCCGATTACTAATATAACCTCGGTTTTCCTGAGATAATGGGAATGAGCATTGCGTAGCTTGCCATGCTACTGCGCATATGCGAGTTGACGCTTCTGCTTTTCATTAGAGAAAATAGAATCGTCTCATAGTATCGAAGATCTCAGATACAGGCTTGCAGAGGAGTAAAGAGAAGCTATTGGCTCCGAAGATAGTGTTATGTGTGTGTTCAAGATGCTGTAGTCACCTAGTTCCCTAAACGACACTTAAAATGAGTATGCGTAGGAAACAGGAGAAGAGATATTCTGAACATTATTGTGTACACGGGATTTGTTACATTACAAATTCAGTGGATCATTTTGGATCAAAATCATGTCAGAAGGGGTTAAGAATTAAATAAATTAAATATGTTTTGTGAAATATCTTTAACACAAGTAGCAAATTATTTCAAATGTTTAATTGTGTTGTGGGATTTTAAAAGGCTGGAATAAGAGCAGCAACACACACACACACACACACACACACACACACACACACACACACACACACACACACACACACACACACACACACACACACACACACACACACACACACACACACACACACACACACACACACACACACACACACACACACACACACACACACACACACACACACACCCTTAATAAGATGACCAGCACTGGATTTCCCACAGGTTCGTGAGAAAATAAATTACTGCTTTTCCTGGAACTGCCTGATTCGTACTATGTAGAACACGGAAGAAGTTGTCCATCGGATTTTGAATACAGTTAAAAAATAAATAAAAATGGGAATATTTTTGCCTTGATGCTTAATTATCACAATTAATATAGTAAAATAGCATTTCTGGAGGAATACAGAGAACTGGCTCTGATTTTCGAAACACAGAGATAATAATAGGCATTTTACCCTTGCTGAGTAAAAAGCAGATGATTTAAATCAATCTGTCACAGTATATACATTACAGAATATGTGGCCTTCGAAATCCATGATGCACGACTTTAAAATTTGGAATATGGAATAGCAAGAAGTAAAGGAGCATAAAATGAGACAGTGATAAAAATTGACAAAAAAAAAAAAAAAACAACAACAACAATGTAAAAAACACATTATTAATTACAATGAACACTCATTATTCTGTGGCCTCTGACCTGATTGTATCACTTGAAAACATGACTCCAGAAATGGCACTCTCATATAGATAGGCTGGGAAGTCTGGCGCTCAGGAGCATCCTTTCCAAAATACAGAAGGTCAAGAATATATGAAACCCAGGTGGTACCTAGAGGAAGATGAGTATAAAACCTTTTCTTAGGAACATAATGATAACAAGATAAGAACTAGCATACATAAAACAATATCAGTAGTACTGAAGTGTTTAAAATGTCATTTTAAGAGAAAAAACATTTAATATTGCCATAAAGCCCTATTTAAAAAAATCATACATGTAGTTTTTAAATGGGTCATATGATGAGGAATCAATTTTGGAACTTGTAGCCAAATTAACTAAATGGGCAGAAAAAAAGAAATTATTTAAAGGGATACTCCACCCAAAATGCCCATTCAATGCCCACACAGTGTGTACAAATAACAAGGTCATATGTGACACAGGTATCTTTTAACCGTTTACATACTGGGAACTCAGAAGGTGAAGCACTGCTACTTGGGCGGAGTGTGTAGCAGTAGCAGTGCTTCGCCTTCTGATGATATAACAGAGTTACAGCACGCACAGAGATGAAAAAGGTATGTATGGACTTATCTAACTCTGGGGGATACGGTGAATAAGCTAAAGTCCCAAAAAGTTGCCATGTTCCTTTAAAGGGATGACTAAAATCTTGTATTAAAATTTAAATAAAGATTTTTAAAATACAAATGGGGAGGAAGTCAATGTATTTGTGGTGGTGATTATGATGGCTGTTTGCAAATCTATATTTAAGTGTCATTTTGTTTGAAAGGGGTTTTTCCCCCTTCTTTTCTTTTTCTTTTTTTCAATTTTACAGTTACTGTTTTTTTAATTAACTGTTTTAACTCACTCTCTGCTAGGGTTTTGTCACTTCTGTCTAGTCTATTTCTTGGTTTTGTGACAGAGCCTTGACACTCCTGTTTTGTCTTGTGTTTAACACTAGCTGTGTGCTTTCATGTTGTCATGTTTTGTGTGAACTCGTGGCTTATGAGTGTTCTCATTGGCGTCTCAAAACGTTAATATGTCGTTTTGTGTTAGCACATGGCTTGTGATCTGTTTTACTGGCCATGTGCTTGTGTTTTAGTCATGTTTGGTGTGAGCACATGGCTTGTCATGTATATTTCCTTGTGCTATGTGCTCTCCTGTCGATTGTTTAACCCTGTCCATCTTGTTACCTGATTATTGATTAATTTGCCCCACCTGTCCTCCCTCCCCAAGTCAAGTTAGTCTTGTTTTCCCCCTTGGGGTAGTTTTTGTTGTATGTTTTGATTTATTTTATTATCAAGTCAAGTCAAGTCACCTTTATTTATATAGCTCTTTTTACAATACAGATTGTTTCAAAGCAGCTTTACAGAGATAACAGGAAAATAATGTTGTAATAATATTGTTAAATATAAAATGAAATGTGTCCAACTAAGCGAGCCAAAAGCCAATAGCGACAAAGGCGAAGAAAGGCGAAAAAGGCGACAGTGGCAAGGAACCAAAACTCCATCAGGTGACAGAATGAAGAAAACCTTGGGAGAACCCAGGCTCAGTGGCCAGTCCAGGGGGCCAGTCCTCCTCTGGCCAATGAACAAACAATGTATGATTATGATTCAGGCAGCATTATAGGTCAGAAGTCAGATTGGATCAGAACTTTCACAATATGTATTAGTGAAAAAGGGATGTGCTTGACAAGCTTGCACTTATCAGCTCTCGCACAGTTCGCAGCTAGAAAGTCTTGGATGTTTTCTTTTTTATTAAGCGATCTTTCTGCTGGCAGGTCCATGTTGCGGGGAAAAAAAAAACATGCTGCAATAATCACTGTTTAATCTTCTGTCACTTGTGGCTTTATAAAATACATAAAGCGGTAATTTCTGTAAGTTACCACTGTCATGCTGTCCAATCAAACAAGGACATGGTGCCCCCTGAGCTCTGACCGAAACTCTCTGAAGGCCAGAAGCACTACCATCATCTCTACGCAGTTGATGTACCAGTTTGTCATTGGTTCCATCCAGAAGCCTAAGGCCAGCCTACCGTCGTATAGGACTCCCCAACCTGTCTTGGAGGCGTCTGTTACGACTACTTTCTGATACAGATGATACAAATTATACAATTTCCAGGGGACCAGGGACAGCCTCTTTCGATTGTGCTAAGAGCAGCCAATCGTTTAAGTAATTCAGGATGCGTACTCTGATCTGTATCAGGGGAGAGAGGGCCACATCCATTCATTTCGTAAAACATGCGCAGAGCTAGGGACAGTCCAAATGGTAGGACTGTACTGGTAAGCCACCCCCTCGAACGTGAATCTCAAGAACGGTCAGTGATGCCTGGCTCTGGGCGGCAAGGGGTTGAGGGGTTGTCCACTGTGATGTGGTGTGGTGCTGGCTGAAGAAGAGGAAGGAGTCCAAAGTTCTAATTTAAACTTTTACAAATACACACGCTGCCTCCAGCTAAATCATTTCCTAGGAGGAAAGATATGTCAGGAATTGGCAGAGACAATCAAACACCAACTATCATGTTCTCCGACACCAATTCAGATTTCAGGTTAACAATGTGTAACGGAACTTTTATAACTCCCATTTCAAAACCTTGAACTAGAGCAAAAGTACCAGTGGCAGTCTTTTCAGACAATTGTAATACTCCCTCTAAAATGAATGATAGAGCAGCCCCAGTATCTCGGAGGATGCGAACTGGCACACACTCATCAGAACTAGACACGGACATAGTTTCAGTATTCAGGAACGGCCCATATCCAGCCTTCTTGGGCTGAATCACTGGGTTAGATGAAAGAACCGAGTTTGAATAAAAATCACCTGAAATCAAACCAACAGACTTTGGACTGGACCTCTTTTTAAGAACGGGACAGTTTGCAATTAAATGTCCAGAAGCTTTACAATAAAAACAAACCCTGTCATCAAAAGGGACGATCGTTTTATTGCCAAATGACTTTTTAGGACTTAAGACTGACGAAGGAACAGGAGATCGTTCCCATGACTTCTCCTTAAACACTACCTTATGCATCAGCATAAAGTCATCAGCTAACGTTGCAGCGTTGTGAAGCGTTAACAATTATAGACCAATTTCTGTTTTACCAGCCCTGTCCAAAGTACTTGAAAAACTTGTTTACACAAGATAAATTAAACATCTCGACAAAAATAATATTTTATATGCACACCAGTATGGTTTTAACAAACAACACTCTACTTACATGGCACTTGTCCATTTTTTGACTGAAATATGCAAAGCAAAAGATATAAAAGAAAACACTGTAGGTATTTTTCAGGATCTTTCAAAAGCATTTGATACCGTTAACAATTTAATTCTGTTAAAAAAACTTTCACATCATGGTATGCGAAACAAGTCACTACTCTGGTTCACCAGTTACCTTTCAGATCGGTATCAAATTGTCAACTATAATGGGACAGAATCCCCTCCCCTTCCCCTTCAGAGTGGCTTACCACAGGGTTCCATTTTGGGTCCCTTGTTATTTTTATTATGTAAACAACCTCCCTAATGTCTCAGATAAACGTTCTAAAATCTTATTTGCAGATGATACAAGTGTTTTTTACTCCCATAAAAACCCTGAAATCTTAATAAAGGTAGTTAATAAAGAACTTGACAAGTTATCAACTTGGTTCAAGTCCAACAAATTGTCACTCAATATAAAAAAAAACAAGTTATATATTTTTTGGTATTAAGTCTGATACATTTAAATCTTCAATGAAAATTCAAATTGATAATGTCTCCATTAACAATGTTAGATCTGCTCGTTTCCTCTGTGTTATACTAGATGATTCTTTATCCTGGAAACCTCACATTAGTGCCATAAGTACAAAAATAGCCAAAGTGGTCGGTATACTAGGAAAAACCCGGCATCGGTATAACAGAAAAGTTGCAATTATGTTGTATTATTCAATGTTGTACCCATATATCAATTACTGTAATGTTGCTTGGGCTAGCACCCACCCAACTAAACTGGAATCAATTTTTCGACTTCAGAAGGGAGCTTTAAGAATAATATGTTGTGTAAATCATAGACAACCCTCCCAATCGCTGTTTGCTCAGGCAAGTATTCTTAGTGTTTACCAAGTGAATCAACTTCAAATAGCTCTATTCGTTTACAGCTCTATAAAAAAGTTACTTCCCCAGTACTTTTGTAATATTTTTACTTTTAATAATGAATTTCACCTGTATCCGACTCGTAGTAGTTGTTTTATTAGGCCTCCCTATTCTCGTACGACTCAAACACAGTTTAGTGTATTATACAGAGGGTCAAAAGTATGGAACAGTCTTCCCACATCACTCACTGAGGTTTATAAAGAACAGTTTAAACAGAGAGTAAAATTGTTGCTCCTAAGTTGTCTGAATTTTCCATATGGGTTTGTGCTCTAAATGCAATTTTAAATTGTTTTATACAAATATTTATTTTTTTATTTTTATATAATAATATGTAAATGTTTTTAATTTGTTAAATAAAATTGTTTCTATGGAAATTGCCACTTATTAAGCCCCTTGAGGGTTTTTCGGCAATTGTCCATCACATCTTTTTGAGAAACATATAACACTGTTTTTAATGTTTTTGTTGTGAAAATAAATCACATCAAATCAAATCAAATCAAATCAAATCAAATCAAGTGTTTCAGCCTTCTGATCGTTTAAATACGTAGAAAGAACAGCAGGCAAGCCATTTTTAAAGTCTTCCACTAACATCAGTTGTCATAACTGTTCTCTGCTTTCAGCTTTTTTGGACGCGCACCACCGATCAAACAATATTTCTTTCTCATGCGCAAGCTCCACACAGTCTGATCCGAAAGTTTTACATAATGTCTGAAACGCTGTCTATACGCCTCCGGAACTAATTCATAGGCTTTTAAAATTGCAGATTTCACGGTTTCATAATCTGCTGCTTCGATTTATAGTCAAGGCAGAGTAAGCTTCGTGCGCCTTACCAGTGATCACACATTGTAGTAATAAACACCAAAAATCTGCAGGCCACTTAAAGTAATCGCAACTCTCTCAAAATGACTAAATTATTTTTCCACATCCTTTTCGCAAAAAGGAGGAACCATCCTCCGATTTCATCACACTTAAAACTCAGAGACTCAGCACCCTTTTTAGTGGTCAATTCTAATTCCATTCGTTTTAATGCAAACTCATGATCCAATTCATGTCTACGTAACTCTAATTTTGCATTTTCAAACTCCAAATGTTTTTCTTTCAAAGCTAATTCTCTCAAACGAATGGCATGATCTCCCACAGAAGGACCAGCCGTTTCTTCTACTAAAGGCCTTTCCAAAAAAAAAAAAAAAAAAAACATTAAAGCCGCTAGCAGCATTTAGCGGTGTTCAAGCAGTTAAGGCCTTTAAGATTTTTAAGCACACAAGCATCAAAAGACATTAAGTTTTATGTAGCAAGCATTTAACCACTGACATCATAGATGAAATAGACCATGTTTTAGCATGATTTACCATAATATACCACATTTAGTGTGATTTTTCATGATTTATCATGTTCCAGTATGATTTACTATGAATCTAGCATAATTTACCATGAATCTAGCATGATTTACCATAGTTTACCATAATATACCACATTCTAAAATGATTTACCAGGATTCTAGCATTATTTACCTTATTTACTATGATTTACTATGTTTCTAGCTTTATTTACCATTATTTACCACATGGCTAGCAATTATGTGAAGCATCAGAACAAATGAAGTGATAAACTCTGACAAAATGTGTTATAATAGTTATATAAGGGATTTTTTGTGTCTAAATATATGAATGCAAAAGGACATGTAAAAAGAGTGTTGAGAAGTATAATGGCCAGCAGAGGGCAGTAGAAGACCACTTATTGACTCACTTTCATTTTGAACTACTTGGTTTTACCAGTATTTCTGTTCTAAAGCAAACCAGTTTTTTCATGTTAACTCCATAATGCATGCTCTCTCTCTCTCTCTCTCTCTCTCTCACACACACACACACACACACACACACACACACACACACACACACACACACACACACACACACACACACACACACACACACACACACACACACACACACACACACACACACACACACACACACACACACATTGTACAGGCAATTTACCGTAGGAAATACATGGTTTTTAAGCTTTTTAACAGTTATAGCGCCATCTATGGTCCGATCTCCATGAAACTTTGCATGCTTCTTCACCATGTTATAACACATATGCTCATCAATTTTTGTGAAGTTCTGAGTTTTTATGTGTGATTAATAGGCTTTTGAGTGTATTTTGACACGCCCATTTTCTAAATGACCCTGTTATAGTGAACCAAAAGACAAATTTAAACTTTGTTTTGATAATTATTGATCTAGAGAGTCCAGAGAATTGTCCTAGACTGGTTTGGTTCCAATCGGGCAAAAAACCAGGGACTAGTTCGCAAAAATACGTTTTTAACATATTCGTGAATATTTAATGAACGATTTGATTGACAGCAATAGTTCTAGAGGCACAGTTGTTCAACATGAGGAGATCTATCGACTGATATGAATATTATGGGGATAAGTGAAACACCACGTGATTACAGAGCCGTAAAACTCGTCAGCGCCAACTAGTGGCCGATTTCTTTAAAAACTCTTACAGACCTCTTCGGCCATGAGTCGAACATGCCTATCGAGTTTCGTTCTGATAGGCCTTCGTTAACCTTGTCTCATAGGTGCTCAAACTTCATTGGCTGATGGCGGCCATGTTTTTTGAGATACGCCAATATCCTTTTACAAATATATGGCACCTTGGACCAAGACACTGCATACCAATTTTCAAGTCAATCGGACAAACGGTCGGGTGGTCATAGCTCTTTTTATGTTTTTTTAATGTTATAGCGCCACCATGTGGCCAATCGACGCAATTTTTTCACTGTGACCTCAAAATGAACTCATTCACACGTGTAACGAGTTTGGTGGAGCTATCTCATTTACTTCTTGAGTTATAGCCATTTTAGTAAAATAGGCTCCGCCCACAACGTTAATTTTGCGCCCCCTAGTGACCCCGAATCATAATATAAACTTTTTTTTCAATAATTATTGACATTCAGACTCCAGAGAACATTTCTGCACTGGTTTGGTTCCGATCGGGCGAAAAACCAGGGACTAGTTCGCAAAAGTAGGTTTTGGACAAAATCCAAGATGGCGGAAGATTTTTTCAGGCCCAAATAAAATCGGAGATATAGGTTTTGTCCGTCTTAAGCCAAGGATTACAGGGATATAAGACACTTGATTCTAGGATAAATGGTCTAGGAGTTATTCATGATTTCCTACTTTTGCTTGCTTTAGCGCCACCTATAGGCCAATTGGGCTCATAATTTGATAACCTCTCCTCGATTTTTGTACTACCATCTGACAAAGTTTCAAGTCTCTAGCACTTACGGTTTGGGCTGCACGATGCGTTTTAAGTCTGAAGAATAATAATAAAAATCGGTACAATTACAATAGGTTTTCAGCACTTCGTGCTTGAACAGCTAATAAAAATCAATACAATTACAATAGGGTTTCAGCACTAAAGTGCTTGAACCCCTAATAAGAATGATGCCTTTTGTCCAATCTCCATGAAACGTACTCGGTTACTAACGTAACCTCGGTTCTCTCTAGAGAGGGAACGAGTACTGCGTAATATCTTACGCTATGGGGAAAACTCTTTTCCACGAGATATTGAAGCCAAAAATTATCCTTAATTTTTTATTAATGTAAAACGCTTTGCAGCAGCAAGCAGACCTAGGCGAGACAGCTCGCGCGCCTATTGGCTGCTCTGCGGCAAAAGCAGCAGCCTATCGAGAGAGGCTCTGCGTGACGTCACGACGAATGGGGGCCTTTCGCGCCCATATCGTCACGTCCCGCCAGAAAGGGCGTGGTCTCGCCCTATATCTAGGCTCGATAGCTGCTCTTACGTCGGTTTTCATCGCCGAAGCGAACCAGAGCGTATTCCAAGCACGGCAAGATACGCAGTACTCGTTCCCTCTCTAGAGAGAACCGAGGTTACGTTAGTAACCGAGTACGTTCTCTTACGAGAGTATCTCTCGTACTGCGTAATATCTTACGCTATGGGGAACACAATGCAACACGCCGTGCTGGTAGGGATCCAACACCAAAGTCCCAGGGGCCGAAGCCCGGGGCGCATATAGTGCATAATCACCATAAACTCACAGAGAGTGAGGGAAGAGAGGCTAGAAGCATCATTCCCTGTAAATAGCATCCGAAAGGAGCTAATCATGTGACAAATAAACCATACCGTCAGGGTGAACATTCAGCCTGAACTGGGTTGCCACAAGTGTGTCAACATTTTAATGAGCTGCTGTACCGGTCAGTGAGCAATACGCAGGTCAAACTCAGTATCCGAGCCGCACAGCGGGCAGATAGCACTGAATTTTATACCGCCAAAAGCTTAGCTTGTAAGGCGGGAACCTCCAGGTTATAGTATTTTATAAATGTAGACGGCGAGGCCCAGCCCGCGGCCATACAAATATCTTGCAGGGTAACCCCGCTAGACCATGCCCACGAGGAGGCCATGCCTCTTGTGGAGTGCGCTCCTAACACCCAAAGGGCACTGTAGGCCCTTAGAAGTGTAAGCCAGCGCTATGGCACCGACTATCCATCTGGATAGGCTCTGTTTCGAAGCGGCAAGTCCCTTAGCACGGCCGCCAAACGAAACGAAAAGCTGCTCAGTCTGTCTGAAACCAGACGAGCGGGACACATAAGCCCTTAGTGCCCTGACAGGGCAAAGGAGACTCGCGTCCTTCTCCTCATTGAGAACCGGAAGGGCAGACAGGGAAATCACCTGGGCCCTGAACGGTGTGTTGAGGGATTTCGGCACGTAGCCGTGCTTCGGTTTGAGTATGACCTTTGAGTCATTAGGTCCAAACTCCATGCATGACGCGCTTACTGAGAGCGCTTGCAAGTCCCCTACGCGCTTCACTGAAGCGAGAGCCATAAGAAACGCTGTCTTGAAAGACAAGTGTTTCATGTCTGACGACTGGATTGGCTCGAATGGGGCACCTTTCATGGCCTCCAAGACCGTGGAAAGGTCCCATGTCGGGACTGAAGGGGGCCTGGGAGGGTTTAGCCTCCGAGCTCCTCTAAGGAAACGCACAACTAAGTCGCTCTTTCCTAGTGACTGGCCAGACACCGGTTTTGCAAACGTTGCTATGGCCGCCACGTATACTTTGAGCGTGGAAGGGGACCTGCCCTTATCCAGTAGCTCCTGAAGGAAGGAAAGCACTTCCGTAACCCCGCAGTCTACAGGTGAAAAGCCCTGCGCTTGACACCAAGCAGAGAACACAGACCACTTCGAGGAGTAGAGCCGTCTGGTAGACGGGGCTCTAGCCTGCGCGATCGTGTTTAACACTCCCTCTGGGAGGTCAGCGGGTACCCGTTGATGGCCCATGCGTGCAGGGACCACAAATCCGGGCGAGGATGCCAAATCGAGCCTTCCGCCTGAGAGAGGAGGTCTCTCCTCAACGGTAAAGGCCATGGGGCAGCGCTGGTCAGCTGCATCAGGACAGGGAACCACGACTGGTTTGTCCAGAGCGGAGCTATGAGTAGCACTGGGCATCCCTCCCTCCTGATTCGCTCCAACACCTGAGGCAGGAGTGAGACAGGGGGAAAAGCATATAGGGGGCGGCGGGGCCAAACATGGGCCAGCGCGTCCCGGCTTTTCGAGAAGAATCTCAGGCAGTGAGCGTTTTCTTGGGACGCGAACAGGTCCACCTGCGCTTTGCCAAACGTTTCCAACAGCAGCTGGATCGTCTGCGGGTGCAGAGACCATTCTCCTGCTGGGACGTTGTTTCTGGACAGCCTGTCTGGCCCCACATTTAGGTGACCAGGCACATGCGCCGCTCTCAGCGAGAGCAGGTTGTGCTGAGCCCAGACCAGGAGGCGTTCCGTCAGCCTGTAAAGGTTTCGGGACCTGATGCCGCCCTGGCGATTTATGTACGCCACCACTGACATGTTGTCCGACCGGACCAATACGTGGTGGCCTATTATCTGGGGACAGAAGCGCCTTAGCGCTTTGTCGACTGCTATTAATTCCAAGCAGTTTATGTGAAGGAGCTTCTCCCGCACTGACCATAGGCCAGCTAGCGGTCTGCCCTCGAGCAGCGCTCCCCACCCCGAAGTGGAGGCGTCCGTAGACACCACCTTCACACTCGAGGGGATCCCCAGACTCACACCTGACTGATACCAGTGGGTTGCTTTCCACGGTTTCAGAGCCGAAATGCACTGAAGGTCGACCCTGAGGCGAAACAGACCTGCGGTCCACGCCCTGGGGGGAACTCGTGCTTTTAGTCATAGCTGCAGTGGGCGCATGCGGAGCAGGCCCAACTGGAGTACAGAGGCTGCTGAGGCCATGAGACCCAGCATTTTCTGAAACCTTCTGAGCGGGACTATAGAGCCGTGGCGGAAGGATTTCGCGACGTGCTGAATATTCAATCCGCGCTCTGGTGACAGGCGTGTCGTCATGGATAGCGAGTCCAACACTGTTCCCAGAAAGGAAATCCTCCGACTGGGGAGCAGTGAGCTTTTCGCCCAATTGACTGTAAGGCCCAGCTCCTCGAGGTGCTCGAGTAATGCGGCCCTGTGTTCTAAGAGCTCCGTTCGTGAACGAGCTAGAATCAGCCAATCGTCCAAGTAGTTCAAAACTCGCATGCCCCGAAGTCTCAGGGGGGCGAGGGCCGCGTCCATGCACTTCGTGAACGTACGGGGGGCTAGGGACAGGCCGAACGGCAGGACTGTGTATTGATATGCCTGGCCCTCGAAGGCGAATCTCAAGAATCGCCTGTGATGGGACGCTATTTGTATTTGGAAATACGCGTCTTTCAGATCTATTGACATGAACCAGTCTCCTTGGCGCACTTGCGCGAGGATTTTCCTGGTCGTAAGCATTCTGAACTGGCGCTTCACGAGCGCTCTGTTCAGCAGCCTCAGATCTAGAATGGGTCTGAACCCACCATCTTTTACGGTACCAGAAAATATCTGCTGTATAAGCCCCCTTCGCTCTGAGCCTGAGATAAAGGTTCTATAGCCCCTTTCCTCAGTAGTTTTGCTATCTCGGCTCGAAGTAGATGAGATACTTCGCTTTTCACCGTAGTTTCGACGCGCGCCGTGTAACGGCGAGGGCGTCGAGCGAATTGTAGCGAATAGCCTCTCTTTATAGTGTTCAGCACCCACTCTGATACCCCGGGAAGCCTTGACCACGCATCCGCGTGAATAGCTAGGGGCAGAATGAAATCTGGGCTCTGGCCGCGGGGAAAGCGGCGGCACGAGAGTCCGTGTGTGCTGGGAACACAGCGCCGTGTTTACAGCGTTCGAGGCGGGGGGCGCGCTGATCACAGCGGGCAGCCTGGCCGCGCTCAGCTCCTCTAAGGCGGGTGGCGCCGAGAGAGCGAGCGGGGCGAATCCCGTGGGATTCGGCGTGTCTGTGAGGAAATGTGGGCGCGGGACCGCGGGCACATTTGCTGCACTGAAAACACTGTCGTTTAGGGCTGACTGAATGTGTGTTGGTTTCGTTTTTACAGAAACCGAGGGACACGCAGCGTGTAGTGTAAGCGGGCATAGGGATATGGGCGCGTTCACTACATTGTTTGCACAATCGACCGGAGTCGATTTTATTTGTGCGAGCCCTGCACCGTGGCGGGCTGTGTCTGGGTGTGGGAATGGGCACTGGGACGTGGGCACTCTTACAACACTCATAACACCATCGGCCGAGGCCGGAACACCAGAAAATACACTCTTTATTGGATTTATCTGGGTAGCCGTAAAAACAGCTTTTGTGTGCAGGCAAGCGGGCTGAGACACCGGCTGCTTCACTGCAAAATACACTGGGACAGTCACAACGCATGGGACTGAACGAGCGAGAAGTTTTGGTGGAAATCCGGCCGCAGCGGGATCTGAACACCGTCGTTTTCCTAGGGCGGCTAGGAAGACTTTGAGGCCTCGGGCTTGATCTCAATCCTCGGCCGGGGCCCGCGGTGAGGGGGGCGGCGTCCGGCGGAGCGAGACCGCGGTCTCTGATCCCGGGCCTGGCGGCGCTGTGAGGCGGCGGCGGCGGCGGGCGGTGCAGGCCGGGGCTGAGAGCTGCGAGCAGGCGGCTTGGTGCGGCCTGTAGCGGAGCTCGAGCGCTTCGGCAGGAAGTGCTTCATAGCCTGAGAAGTCTTCTGCACCTCAACAAACCTGTCCGCGAAGTCTTTGACGGCCGTTCCGAAAAGGCCCTCCGGGGAAATGGGCGCGTCGAGGAACACAGAGCGCTCGGCTTCCGTCATCTCTGACAGCGTCAACCATAAGTGTGTCTCGGCGACGGCGAGAGAGGCCATGTTCCGCCCCATGGCTTGCGCAGCGGCTTTAGAAGCGCGTAGAGCGAGGTCCGTAGCGCTCCTCAGGTCCGCCACACAGATAGCGCCGGGTCCCTCCTCGTCCAGTTTGAGGAGGAGGTCTGCCTGGTAGATCTGCAGAATAGACATCGTGTGCAGCGCTGAGACTGCCTGCCCGGCTGCGGTGTAAGCGCGTCCGTGCAGCGATGATGTCACTCGACAGGCTTTGGACGGGAGCGTCGTCTGAACACGCCGTCCAGCGGAGGGCGGGCAGAGATGCGACGCGACAGCCGTCTCCACCGGAGGAATGGCGAGGTAACCTCTACTTCCCGCACCGTCGACAGCGGAGAATGCCGCGGAGGTAGAGGTACGCATCCTGGCGGAAAAGGGGGCCTTCCACGACTTTGCAACCTCCTCGTGAAGTTCCGGGAGGAAGGGCGCGGGCCTAGATTTTGACGGAGCCTCGTCTTTCCCGAGAAAGCGCCCGTCTAATCTGTTGCGCGGCGGCAGCGTGGGTGCCTCCCAATCGAGGCCGATGCTTTCCATGGCCTTGGTGAGCAGACGCATCAGCTCAGTCTCAATGCCGGCTCTCTTCCCAGAGGGTTGGCGGGAAACGTTAGCGGAGGGGAGGTCCACGGAGCTCGCCCAATCCTCGCTATCCGAAGCCAAGAGAGAACATGCCTCGGTGTTGTCGTCCAACTCGATGGCGGACGCGGCGGCGGACGGCGGCCGCTGTCCTTCCGTGAGCGACTCGAGCGAAGCCGGCGAAGCTGGCGGGCGAACCGGCGAGCTTTGGCGGGCTGGAGATAGCTCGGGGCGCGCGTGGGCGCAGCGCTTCTTGCGGCGCGGCGTCACGGCAGGCTGGGATGCGGGCTCGGAGAACGAAGCTAGGCGAGTCCGCAGAGTCACCATAGGCAAACGTTCACAGTGATGGCATCCGCCGTCAGCGAGCGCGATGGCCGCGTGATCCTCACCCAGGCAGGACACGCAGATGACATGGCGGTCCTCATCGCTGAGTGGGGCTCGGCAAGAACCACAGGAAGGCATCTTTAAAAAGACGCCGCTCTTTTAGAGGGGTGTGAAAAAAAAAGGCAGAAATGCAATCACACACACACACTCTAGGCAGAGGAAAGGATATAAACGCCGGAAAGCGCAGCAGGTACGGCGGCTGAAGGCGGCGAGGCCAGCGACTCCAGGCTCAATGGCACGTCCCGCTGAAGGCTACAGGTCGACGGCGCGGCTTCTCACTCTGGATCCAGCGATGCGGGAGGCTTCGCTGAAGAGATGAAAATCGACGTAAGAGCAGCTATCGAGCCTAGATATAGGGCGAGACCACGCCCTTTCTGGCGGGACGTGACGATATGGGCGCGAAAGGCCCCCATTCGTCGTGACGTCACGCAGAGCCTCTCTCGATAGGCTGCTGCTATTGCCGCAGAGCAGCCAATAGGCGCGCGAGCTGTCTCGCCTAGGTCTGCTTGCTGCTGCAAAGCGTTTTACATTAATAAAAAATTAAGGATAATTTTTGGCTTCAATATCTCGTGGAAAAGAGTTTTCCCCATAGCGTAAGATATTACGCAGTACGAGAGATACTCTCGTAAGAGAACTTGGCGTGCTTCTTCAGCATGGTATGACACATGTGCCCATCAATTTTGGTGAAGTTCTGACTTTTCCTTGAGGATTTATAGGCTTTTGACTACATTTGGCCCCACTGACCATCTCCTAATAATAACGAGACCTTTTTGACGATTATAGCGCCACCTTTTGTCCAATCTTCATGAAACTTTGCATGCCTCTTCAGCATGGTATGAGACATATGCTCATCAATTTTGGTGAAGTTTTGACTTTTTTTGTAGGATTTATAGGCTTATGACCGTATTTGGTCACGCCCAAATCTAAATCGGAGATAACCATCTTGTAGGTCTTGATCCACGGATCACAGTGGTGTAAAAAGCCTGATTCTAAGTCAAACGGTCGAGGAGTTATGACCAATTTAGTACTTTTCGTTGCTGTAGCGCCACCTATGGGCCAAACGGGGTCACACTCTGATAGGTTGTCCCCATATTTGAGGCCTACCATCTGGGCAAGTTTCAAGTCTCTAGGCCTTACGGTTTGGGCTGCACGATGCGTTTTAGGGGATTTTTTTTTTTCAAAATAGCAATTACAATAGGTTTTCAGCACTTCGTGCTTGAACACCTAATAATAATGAGACCTTTTTGAAGATTATAGCGCCACCTTTTGTCCAATCTCCATGAAACTTGGCGTGCTTCTTCAGCATGGTATGACACATGTGCCCATCAATTTTGGTGAAGTTCTGACTTTTCCTTGAGGATTTATAGGCTTTTGACTACATTTGGCCCCACTGACCATCTCCTAATAATAACGAGACCTTTTTGACGATTATAGCGCCACCTTTTGTCCAATCTTCATGAAACTTTGCATGCTTCTTCAGCATGGTATGAGACATATGCTCATCAATTTTGGTAAAGTTTTGACTTTTTTTGTAGGATTTATAGGCTTATGACCGTATTTGGTCACGCCCAAATCTAAATCGGAGATAGCCATCTTGTAGGTCTTGATCCACGGATCACAGTGGTGTAAAAAGCCTGATTCTAAGTCAAACGGTCGAGGAGTTATGACCAATTTAGTACTTTTCATTGCTGTAGCGCCACCTATGGGCCAAACGGGGTCATACTCTGATAGGTTGTCCCCATATTTGAGGCCTACCATCTGGGCAAGTTTCAAGTCTCTAGGCCTTACGGTTTGGGCTGCACGATGCGTTTTAGGGGATTTTTTTTTTTTTCAAAATAGCAATTACAATAGGTTTTCAGCACTTCGTGCTTGAACACCTAATAATAGTTTCGGACGAGCCACCAATTATGTTACAGCCGCAGCGGTGACCCAAGGGAAGACACTCCAAACACTGCTCGTTCAATAGGGGATTTATTACAAGAAATGATATCAACATAATGGGAGGAAAATGAATCAGAGTAGGACAAAACAAGAGAGCACACAGAACCGAACACCTCGCCCGCCTAGAGGACAAACAAATTATAACATAGAACAAATGAATCAGAAATACATGCACATGTAACAAGCTAATTAAACAATAAGTTATTAATTACAGTGACAATGATTTAACTCGTTTGTATATAGTCTATTAATGTATTAACTACAGTTTATAAACATTTAATTAACTATAAAGTAATAGTTTGAAAATGATTTGTAAATACTTTATTACTGTATACTATTTATAAAGTGTAACCCATTTCTTATTATTATCACAGTAGACAGTTTGAAACAGAAATATTGTGTAACATTGTCTTTGCCATCACTTTTGATCAGTTTAATGCATCTTTGCTAAAAAAAAAAAAAAAAAAATTCTGTAGCTCAGTGGCTATTTTTCTTTAAACCTGTTAAAGTTCATGCAGCACCCTCACCTGCTTTGGGGTAAGTGGCGATAAGAATATCATCAGGTCTTGCTTGAAAGTGTTTCACCTTTTCCCAGTTGTCAGTGAAGTAGTGTATCATAGAAACACCCTCAAAATCAAACAACTCGGGTCGACTAGGTAGTTTCATCTGTAGTATTAAAAAGTGTCAGTTTAATGCTAAAGCTTTATTGCATGGTCATTATTAGATAATCATCACTGGCTATAAACAGTTAATGTTAAAACCTGTGAACAAGCAAGATTTTAGTTAAAAAATCAATGCATAGAGTATGTAATAAGTATGGAGAAAACAATCATGCTTTTAATTGTCCTAACTTGGTACCTCAAGTATTAATACATAGTTATTCAGGATGGATAACTATGTAATAATACCTGAATCAATACTTACTGCAACATGAACTAATGAGTAGAGAATGCACAAACTAATCAAGAATAAATAATGTGCTAACCTCACCTTGGAATAATTTGGATGTATGCATGAATAAACGCAAACTTAATGGGCACCTATTATGGCATTTAAAATGTTCCTAATATTGTTCTGGGAGTCCCCAACAACAGTTTTACATACATGCAATGACAAAAAACACTTTTGTTGACTGATAATATCATTTATTTTTACCTGATTTGCTCACCGACTCCCTAATGATTCGTTCGACGACTCATTTTTCCAAACCCCTCCTTTACGTGACGCTAATCTGCGGTGATTGGTCAGATGACCCAGTCCGTTATTTTTTGCGTTAGCCCAAAGCTTAAACATATTGATAAAGCACTGCAGTACTACAATACGGTCTATTCTTTATGACAACTCCACTAACAACGACAAACATTTCACATATTTAAAAAAAAAATGACATTGGAGACCTAGAAGCTGCGCTGAGCGTAACTTATACAACACACAAACATACTTATTGAGCATGCTACAAAACCCATAAAAGCAACAATTATTAATAGTACTTACAGGTTGTGATTCGGAGGAGGAAGCTGATCCAGATAAACTTGGTACTGAACCTTCCTTCAGTATCAGCCGGCTCGCGAATCCACACTTGAAAGCATTTATGTTTGTAAAGCAATCGTCATTAAAATGACGCGAACACAGCACAAGGTTCGGGTACAGTTGTAAATATAAACTCTAGCCACTGATTCTTCACATGCTTGTCCCTGGGCAGTGAAAAAAAAGTTCGCTTTTGATTCGCACTTCAGAACACAGCATCTCGTCGACATGATGTTGTCAAGTTCCACTGTTTGTCTGCGCGGCGCCGGGGCGCGCAATGAGTGGGCGTATCTTGTTCAAATAACTTGTCGAGGTGACGTCATATTGATAGCGAAAAAGCATCGTTCGTCTATCGATTCATATCAGCGACTCAGAGTTGACTCTTACTTTTGAGAGACAATAACTTTGTATATGGTGAACTTTCATATTTAAAACTTTGCCGGATGTTTTTGTTCACTTAGATCTATGTTACACACTACATGAAAGGTACTTTCAAAATTCCATAATAGGTGCCCTTTAACTTCATTATTAGTACATGTTTGATAGTTAATGCATTAATTAACATTTAGGGGAAAACTAAACCTTAGTTTCAGTTACTTGCAATTATGCATAATTTACTGTTATTAGTATAGTAAGTAGATGTATAATGTCTAGGTGTTACAGAGTAATTTAGTATTTACTCTGTAACTGCACTGGTTTATAAATGAAGGTGACTTGACTTGACTTTTCTCAACGTGTGCTTTGCCGTAAATATCTGCCACCGGCAGGGATGGATGACTGGCTGAATTTTGCGGTGATGGTGGCAACAGAAATCTTGACAGAATCACATTAAATATAACACAGTCCATGCAGGTCGATGAAAATAAGTCATAGTTCATGGTGCTGTCTAGAAACAGCAAGGGTGAAGTTACCGAGTGGGAGTTGCTAGCTCCTCACTGGAGTTTATCAGCCTGCCCTCACAATAAAGAGTTATCAGAAATTAAGCAGACAGTCTACTAATACTCTAATGAGAGTTAGTTGACATGTAGTTGCAAAGTTACTTATAGTCAACATAATGTTCAAAAGGGACCATCAAAATAAAGTGTTTAAAAAATTTTTTTTTTTCAAATCGGTGAAAAATTTTGTTCTCCCACAATGGTATATTTAAGAATTACCTGGGAATTACCACATTGTGACGGCGGAACTTTTGCGAATGTGTGCAAAACAATCCCACACCCTCTTTAGGCCCTGTTATATAGTACATGCAAACAGTATTACTTTAATTTAACATGAGTAGTTAATATGTGAAGATAACTTTGTCTCTTTCGTAATTAAAAACAGTGCTTGCTCACATCTTGTCGAAAGTTCTTCATACCATGATTAAAGTAGTGGAGCGGAACCAAGTAATCAGTGTAGCTTCTAGCCACCCTCTGTTTGTGAAAAATAATTACTACATAACTTCTCTAGCATTCAGCATGTTGGGAGGGTTTTCTGCACTGTATTTGCAGGTTGTTTAAGTCTTTGAAATAGGGACATTTCCAGGGGCAGCTCAAGCCGAGACAGAACTCCAAAACGAGGATGTCTGGTCACACAAATTTAGATATGCTTTTAAAATTTAAATAGATTCAAAAGTAACCCCAAATATACCTGTAAATACACATATAAGCCTCTTTTGTGTGTAAAATATGGTGTGTTCCCTTCTCTCTTGAAGTCAAATGAGAAATGCTAATAAGCTAATGCTAATTGATACTTCAAATACAGTTAAAGGGTACCTATTATGGATTTTTGAAAATTGCTCTTCATGTAGTGTGTAACATAGATCTAAGTGAACGAAAACATCCTGCAAAGTTTTAAACATGAAAGTTCACTGTATACAAAGTTATTCAAATATTCAAATATCAAAGAGTCGACTCTGAGTCGCTGATATGAATCGTTCGACGAAGGATGCTTTTCCTTTGTCTAGTTGACGTCAACTTGACAAGTTATTTGAATAAGATACGCCCACTTATTGCGTTCGGAGACCAGTGTTGCCAGGTCCATATGCCTGCACTGTTTCCGCGGGTTGTTTGTGTAGTGCACGGGTTGACGCGATTGTTTTACCCACTGGAACATGATTGTTATTGGGGAAACACCCGGGAACGCTATTTGACTATTTTTGGCCGTGATTGGGTTAGTTTTGATGAGCAATTGGGCTGGTTTTGTTGTGCAGACCTGGCAACCATGTCGGAGATGCCAGGGAAAACTAACATCATGTCGAGACACTGTTTTGAAGTGCGATGCAAAAGCAAACTTTTTTCATCTGCCCAGTGAGGAGCATTTGAAGACTAAGTGGCTACAGTTCATATATACAACTATACCACAGAAGTATAGCCCGGACCTTGTTCTGTGTTCGCGTCATTTTGAAGATGATTGCTTCACAAACCTAAATGCTATGTATTTGCGAGCCGGCTGATACTGAAGGTTCAGTACCGAGTTTATTTGGATCAGCTTCCTTCTCCGAATCACAAACTGTAAGTATTATTAATATTAATTGTTGCTTTTATGTTTTATGTATCATGCTCAATAAGTATGTGTGTGTTGTGTACGCACAGCGCATAGGTCGTCAGTTGTATTGAAATATGTGAAGTGTTTGTCGTTGTTAATGGAGTTGTCATAAAGAATATAGCTATAACGTTACCTCTTTATCACTGTATCACTATTTAGTACTGCATTATCAATATGTTTATGCGTTGGGCTAAGGCAAACAAAGACTGAATGTGCTTTTACCACTAAACTTTGGGCTATGGTAGCTAACATATCACCGCAGATTAGCGTCACGCAAGGGCGGGGTTTGGAAAAATGACTCGCTAAACGATTCATATGGGAGTCGGTGAGCAAATCAAGTAAAAATAAATGCATATTATAAGACAACAAAAGTGTTTTTTGTCATGGCATGCTCGTAAAACTGTTGTTGGGGACTCCCAGAACAATATTAGGAACATTTTAAATGCCATAATAGGTACCCTTTAATTACTGTACATAACAATGAAAAGAAACATTACTTAAATGCTAATTATTAACTAGTTTTACCAAAGCAACCAACATGATTTCATTGAACTGCCAGCATTACTTTCGGCAAACAACTATTGCTTCTCATTTCTTATTTGTGCAACCTTGTTTCCTTTCCTCACTTCCTTTCCTGGCATCTCAGCTCAACGGACCGTTTGAGACAATGTGTGGAAAAAATTGAGAGGCAAGAGTGTGTAAAAAGATGAACATCAGTTCAAAGAAGACTTTTCAAAGGATGATCTCAAAGCTCATGCTAAGTTATGGCCAAAAGTGCAAGAAGCTGGAAAAAATGGGAAAAGAGCCTTTCTAAAAATGGCTATGCAGTCATTGATGGAAGCATAACTGAAGATACCAGTAAGGTGACACTCAGGCTCCTGTTAAAGCATTCAAGGTTTGCCATGTATATATGACATAGAAATAATCTGGGGCCGTATTCACAAAACATCTTAAGGTTAAAAGTAGCTCCTAAC
Source organism: Chrosomus eos (assembly GCA_036326025.1). Classification (NCBI taxonomy): domain Eukaryota; kingdom Metazoa; phylum Chordata; class Actinopteri; order Cypriniformes; family Leuciscidae; genus Chrosomus; species Chrosomus eos. Next base: position 10,288,831 of record CM070836.1, on the reverse strand, counting down.
TTGCTGATTTAGGAGAAACTAGAAATAATGGATGTGTCAGTCCTATTTTTAGACTCCTAAATTGTTGTCCTAAAAGTATTTCACAAAGCATTTTAGCACTAAACCCAGCACCTAAATCTGTGAACAGTAGTCAAAAGGACTCCTAAGTCACTAAGACCAAATCACAAACAATCCTAGAAATCCTATCATAATAAAAAGACAAGAAAACCCCAAAAAAATCTTTGAAAAAAAAAAAAAAAAAAAAGAATAATCTAGAGTAAAAAGAGTAAAATACGTGTATTTGGCTGTGCTGTCTGAGGGGAGGGCTCTGAGCTCGAACTTTAGCCCAAACCCAGAGTACTTCCCCCCGTATCGTCGGCTGGGAGTAGCCGAGAGTAAGGAGTCGGGGTGGTGGAGGGATGCAGAAGTCGAGGTAACTAGGTGAGTCGGATGTATATGCCCCTCTCTCGAGCTGATTAGATGGACCATTTGAATGTGCTCCTTGTGAACTTTGTTTATAAAACATAATTTTTTCACTTGAATTCACTTGAATTTTTCACTTTAATCACTTGAATCTCTTGAGACACAGACATAAGAGGCTGACAATTAGCTGAACATATACTTGTTTAAATAGTGACACTTAGCCTACATTTTAAAATTTATATTTGAATATGGCAACATTTTTATTTTAAAATCTTATTTGAATATGGCAAAATTTTTATTTTAAAACCTTTATTTGGATATGGCAATATGATACATCGTTCTAGAATATTTATATGATTAAATCACTGACAGAGACCCCTCCTCTAGTGTTATAAATGTTATATATTACTATGTATTTATGGTTATAATAACATAGTGACTAATAGAGAAATGTTTGAGAAATGTGGTAATCTGGTGAACGAATGGAAAATCTGGGAAGCAGACACACTCTGTCATTTCAAATCTAGACTAAAAACTGTTACTTTAATTTCCTATTATCACTGAAAAGCTGCTTTGAAACAAACTATATTGTTAAAAGTGTTATATAAATGAAGGTGACTTTACTACAGGATGCAATGAGAAATTGTATTCACCATCAGATCAACACATTTCTGCTTCAGAAAGGGATCCTGCATGGTTCACTTTTTGGAGGAATATGACAGCTTAGTGCTGAAGCGTAGTGCATATTATATATAGTGCATATTCGGGCATTACAGTACATTCGGTATGAGACTTTTGGTTGAGCGCGCTGGTCCTTCCCATGGGGGACCAGTCTTTTCATTCGGGGCTCTGCTAGACGAGTCCTCTGAGGATGAAGACTCGGCTGTGTTGCCCCCTTCGGGGAAAGTAGTGTTGCCCGAGCATGACCCAGAGCTATGCTCTGGGGACCTGGCTAGTGCTTCCCGGCCCGTCTCGCTGCTCATTGGGACCATTAGACTCGCCTATGCGATTCAGTTCGCCCGGCGTCCCCCCAAGTTCAGGGGCATTCAGTTCACTGATTATTATAAACCATATTTGATTTACTTTACCCCTAAATGTTAAAGGGCACCTTATGGGATTTTGAAAATTACCTTTCATGTAGTGTGTAACATAGATCTAAGTGAATGTGAAACATCCTGCAAAGTTTTGAATATGAAAGTTCACCGTATACAAAGTTATTGTCTCTCAAATGTAAGAGTCGACTCTGAGTCGCTGATATGAATCGATAGACGAACGATGCTTTTTCTCTATCTAGGTACGTCAACTTGATGACGCCAGGGAATCATGGTGACGAGACGCTGTGCTCTGAAGTGCGAATCAAAAGCAGAACTTTTTTGTCACTGCCCAGGGACGAGCATGTGAAGAATCAGTGGCTAGAGTTCATATTTACAACTATACCACACAAGTATAGCCGGACCTTGTGTGTGTTCGCGTCATTTTAAAGACGATCGCTTTACAAACATAAATGCTTTCAAGTGTGGATTCGCGAGCCGGCTGATACTGAAAGGAAGGTTCAGTACCAAGTTTATTTGGGTCAGCTTCCTCCGAACGAATCACAACCAGTAGGCTAAGTATTATTAATAATTGTTGCTTTTATGGGTTTTGTAGCATGCTCAATAAGTATGTGTGTGTGTTGTGTAAGTTACGCTCAGCGCGCTTCTAGGTCGAGGTCTCTAGGCGCAGATTCTAGGTTCAGATTTCACATCTGAAATATGTGAAATGTTTATCGTTGTTATTGGAGTTGTCATAAAGAATAGAGCGTATTGTAGTACTGCAGTGCTTTATCAATATGTTTATGCATAATGCAAACAATAACTGACTGGGTCATCTGACCAATCACCTCAGATTAGCATCACGTAAAGGAGGGGTTTGGAAAAATGAGCCGTTGAACGAATCATTTGGGAGTCGGTGAGCAAATCAGGTAAAATAAATGCATATTATAAGACAACAAAAGTGTTTTTTGTCATTGCATGCATGTAAAACTGTTGTTGGGGACTCCCAGAACAATATTAGGAATCATTTAATTAAGGTTGCCTTTATACACGCATGAATCCATATGACTCCTGTCGTAGTTAAAGGGTTAGTTCACCCAAAATGAAAATTATATCATAGTTTACTTACCCTCAAGTTGTTCCAAACCTCTATGTGTTTATTTGTTCTGCTGAACACAAAGGAAGATATCTGGAAGAAAACAGATTTCATTCCCATTGACTACCATAGTATGTATTTTTTCCTACTATGGTAGTCAATGGGGAATGAGATCTGTTTTCTTCCAAATATCTTCCTTTGTGTTCAGCAGAACAAATAAACACATAGAGGTTTGGAACAACTTGAGGTAAGTAAACTATGATATAATTTCATTTTTGGGTGAACTAACCCTTTAAGGTTAGCTTATTCATTTTTTTTTATACTTTATTTATATGCATTCATAACAAATATACATAAAATCCACTATGTAACAAGAAAAGGGAAAAAAAGAAAGGAACATTCGTAACCCACTCCCACAATATTTCCCCCTTCCCCTTTTAGCCCTTTACTCATTCCTGATTAGCTCATGCATTCAATACTCATTATTTCATGTTGAAGTATTAATTCAAGTAATTAGCACAAGATTATGATTATGTACACTAGTTGTAAAATGTTACCCATAACTTTTATAAATAAAATTATATTTCACAATAATATCATAATTATATTTCTAATGTTGATTGGCAGAAATATCCCTATAATGTTTATAAATGAGACTACACCATTTAAAGTTTACTCTACTTTCTAGTGCCTTTAAACTGCAATCATGTTATTTTCTTTATTTCCAAAGCATATGTTGTCAATGATTTCTCATTTCTCAACTCACCCATCCTCATTCCCAAGTTTTCACACCCAAGGGTGAATGAAACAGCTTTTGATTTATACATCAGGTAAGGTATTTCTTCAGTTATTTCCTAAACTAATTTCAAGAAATATATTTACTCACTGAGGACAAGTCTGGGATTTCCATTATGTTGAAAACGTGTTGTTCCTGGAAATATCTTGAACCTTTTTGTTTGCTCCTCTCTTCTGCTCTCCTCAAATGTTTCACGCAGCTCTTCCGTGTTAAATGATATTACGTGGTGTAATAATGCAGTGCTTATCCTCTCTCTCTCTCTGTCCCCCTCTCTCTGCACTTTACACTCAACCTCAAACAATGTTATGTAAGTTCAGACAGCCTTTCCTCTATTCACTTTTCCACAATGATTATCACAGATGAAATCTGAGTCCCATTTCTCCTCCTCTCTCTCTCTCTCTCTCTCTCTCTCTCTCTCTCTCTCCTCTCTCTCTCTCTCTCTCTCTCTCTCTCTCTCTCTCTCTCTCTCTCTCTTCTCTCCTCTCTCTCTCTCCTCTCTCTCTCCTCTCTCTCTCTCTCTCTCTCTCTCTCTCTCTCTCTCTCTCTCTCTCCACACACCCCCACTGCCACACTTACACATAGGGGGTGTGGCCTGAAGCCTGAATATCCACCACAATATAAGGACTTTGGTCCTCATAATATAGGTCACTCTCTCTCTCTCTCTCTCTCTCTCTCTCCTCTCTCCTCTCTCTCTCTCTCTCTCTCTCTCTCTCTCTCTCTCTCTCTCTCTCTCTCTCCTCTCTCTCTCTCTCTCTCTCTCTCTCTCTCTCTCTCTCTCTCTCACACACACACACACACACACACACACACACACACACACACACACACACACACACACACACACACACACACACACACACCTTCATTTTGTTTGAACTTTCCATGTATTGTTCTTATTTCCTCATGGAGATTGTTGGCTGGCCCCCACAATTTAGGTGAATATTCTTTTCCTACTTTATCCACAAATTCTTTCTCCTTAAAAGCTTTTTAAGTAGAGCACTGCCATACATTTTGGAAAACAAATAAACAAACAAACAAACAAAAAAACAAACACACAAACACTTTGCTAACAGAAATTTGATTTAATTGATTTATGATGTTATGACAATAAGACTCTTCCCTGGGCCAGTGGAGCCCCTCAAATACTGAAAAAAAGTGAAAAAAGTGTTTTTTTTTTGGAGACTCCAAGAAGTGTATGTCCCCTCCCCCCTTCCCCGAGTGGTTCCAGATTAGTTCCAGCTAGGCTGTGTTTTCTTTCTGAAATCCTGGAACCTGGAAAAATCTTAGGAATGTATTTCAACACCACTTTATACCCAGCATTATTTTTTTAGGATTTAGGCTGTTCATGGTAGAAAATCTTTTCTTTTTAGATGTTTTAATTTTTTATTATTATGAATCTTTCTCTATCTCTTTCTGTCCCTTAGTCATTTTAAATTTCCCTTTACAACCTCTCTTTCAGCTCCTGTAATTAGGGCCCAAGCCTTGAAAAGGCGAAGGCCCTATTGTTTTCCTTAGGATTATTAGGGCCCAAGCCTTGAAAAGGCGAAGGCCCTATTGTTTTCCTAAGGATTATTAGGGCCCAAGCCTTGAAAAGGCGAAGGCCCTATTGTTTTCCTAAGGATTATTCTTTTTCTTTATAATTATTAGGGCCCAAGCCTTGAAAAGGCGAAGGCCCTATTGTTTTCCTAAGGATTATTATTTATAATTATTAGGGCCCAAGCCTTGAAAAGGTGAAGGCCCTATTGTTTTCCTTAGGATTATTATTTTTTTTCTTTTTTTTTTCTCTATTATTTTTCTTACAAACTTTTGGGCACTTTTGGGGCACTTAACATGCTCAAAAACTCTTGAAACTTTGCACACATGTCAGAAGCCGCGGCCATCAGGGCCGGGCTGAAGCTGGTACCCGGGCGTGGCCGGGGGGCTCGACAGCGCCCCCTGGAACGGGGTCAGAAAACTTGGTCCATAAATCAAACACGCTTGCATGTAATAATATGAAACTCAGTACACATATAGATCTCATCGGTTCATATATTCTTTGTGCTCTTACTTTTTACCCCAGCCCAACAGGAAGTCGTCTATTTAGGGTTGTTTGGAAAACGCATGCAATGGAATTTTAAATGCTCCTCCTAGAGAATTCAAACACACGGTACGAAACTCGGTCAGCGTGAAGTCAAGACACTGAGGATGAAAAATTGCCAGGGGATTTTTGATATCTCGAACGGTTAGGAAACGAAATTATGGCGAGAAACGTGAAACAGGAAGTGTGTTATAACTTCTGCATACATTAACTGATCTTGATGAAACTTCAGCAGTGTGATCGTTGTAAGATCCGATCACATGGATGTGACTATTGTGAGTCAAAGTTATAGCGCCACCAACTGGCAGCAGGAAGTGTGTCACTTACAAAATACTTTGAAATCACCCTCTTATTTTTACCCGATTTGCTTCAAACTTGATGTGTATAATGTAGACACACGCCAGATGTAGACTTGTGAAAGGATTGTTGATATCTTAGATGCTGTTGCCGTGACAACGCATCAAACTTTAATATTCTTTTTGGATACTTTTGAGACTCTCAGCACACTTTTGGGGCCCTTAACGTGCTCAAAAACTCTTGAAACTTTGCACACGGGTCAGAACCCGCGGCCATCAGGGCCGGGCTGAAGCTGGTACCCGGGCGTGGCAGGGGGGCTCGACAGCGCCCCCTGGAACGGGGTCCGAAAACTTGGTCCATAAATCAAAAACGCTTGCATGTAATAATATGAAAATTGGTACACATATAGAAGCCATCGGTTCATATATCTTTTGTACTTTTACTTTTTACCCCAGCCCAACAGGAAGTTGGCTATTATGGTTTGTTTGGAAGCGTATGCCCCTGGAATTCGATATACTCCTCCTAGAGAATTCAACCAATCGCCACGAAACTCGGTCAGCATTAAGTCAAGACATTGAGGATGAAAAAATGCCAGGGGATTTTTGATATCTCGAACGGTTTGGCTGTGGCGAGGAAACGAATTTATGGCGAATAATGGAAACAGGAGGTGTGTTATAACTTCTGCATACATTAACTGATCTTGATGAAACTTCAGCAGTGTGTTCGTTGTAAGAGTCCGATCACATGGATGTGACTATTGTGAGTCAAAGTTATAGCGCCACCAACTGGCAGCAGGAAGTGTGTCACTTTCTAAAGGCTTTGAAATCACGCTCTTATTTTTACCCAATTTGCTTCAAACTGTATGTGTATAATGTAAACACACGGCAGATGTAAACCTGAGAAAGGATTATTGATATCTAAGATACTGTTGCCGTGGCAACGCATCAAACTTTAATATTCTTGTTTGATGCTTTTAATGCTCTGAGCCAATATGGCAAGCCGTTTTATAATTTAATCATTTTAACCTACTAGTCTATATTTTCATGCTACTAGTACTTATTTTTTAGATACTAGTATCTATTCCATTAAGTACTAGTACTTATTCACTTGCGACTAGTGCTTATTCTTTAGTACGAGTGCCTATTCTTTAGATA